>JAZHYW010068590.1:0-34301 GCA_037355805.1 Ixodes ricinus
TCTATGTATCTATCTATCTGGCTATCTAACCCTCTTACGCCGCGGGTCGATAAATAAATAAAAAAGACCGGCGCCGGCTGGGATTCGAACCGTTGACCCTTTGATCAGCAGGCAGACGCGCTAACCACAGAGCTATGAAGGCAGTCATTCAACGCACTCTAAACGGTTGTTTATATCTTTACCATAGCGACGCGCTTTGCAGCTGTCACAGCAGCCGGTGCGCGCGCGCCATGCACGAGGGCCATCACCCGTCTCCGCGAGGCTGAGCACGGCCGCTAGCTCACCCTCTCCCGCGCTCGGGAGAGGGTGATGTAGCGGCCGTGGCTCAGCCTCACGAGAGCGGAATGAGCCCTCGTGCATGGAACGCGCGCGCACCGGTAGCTGTGACAGCGCTGTAAAGCGCGTCCTATGGTAAAGATATAAACAACCGTTTAGAGTACCGTTGGTTGAGACTAGCTGAGACGCCAGAAAGTCTGGTCGGTACCATTTTGAGTGTTTGTGCGTATGGCGCGTGCTTTGCTCGCCTTCCTAAGTGACACAAACGCACGTGCTGGGCTGCGGGAGATCGTGCGCAGGGCTGTGAAAGTGTCAACAAATTTAGAATCGCCTCAAGAGTGGGCTGGCGTATCTAGAGTGTGCCGGCCACCTGACGAACGCGCATAACTCCGCACCGTTTGATGCTATTCGCATTAACGTAGATAATCATTCCCAAAGGATGGGCTCTGCCGATTTTTCTTTTTTTTGTTGGAGTCTATTGTTTTGTTGTTGTGGGTTTAGTGGACCATGCGGTTGGGCTCTGGGGTAGGGGACGAGGGGGGGAGGGAAGGGAGGAGAACAGCAATGGTGAAAAGGATGGAAGGACAGAGAAAAGGAAGCGAGAGAAAAGGGGAAAGTGCGAAGTGGTCGTCCGCCTATAAACCGTGGAAGAACTCTCAGATGAAAATGAAAGTGGCTTCAGCAAAGTTTGAAATCTGTCGTTCTGATTATGCTGCTCCTCCTGGCGTCGAGGAACATGGCGGCCCCTGAGGCATCTCTATCTTTGGCGGCCGCAACCTCGGCAGTAGCGAAACGTGGCTGTCCACGCCAGTACACCGCAGACAAACTAAGGGTGCGAAAGAAAGACATTCATGTTTTGGCATTCACTACTCGTAAAAAGTGCTTTGTTGTCCTCGGAATTTGTTTTTGTTTTTGTAAAACAAGAATGCTTTATCTAGTTAATCGGGTGTTTGTCTCCGGTTCTGTCACACCACTGGCCTCTGACTGTTGGCTCTCATTTCCCTCGCCAGGTGTTGAAGGCAGAGAGGGAAGACATTGACGAGAAGCGTTCGGATCTTCTGAAACTGCAAGGTGACTGCTCCCTTTCATTTTGTTCTCCGTGTGGCTCTGTCGTTGTCTCTTCAAAGACGACTTAGAAACCAGAGTCTTTGCTTTCTTTTCCCGTCCTGTAGGAGAATTCCACGTACGGCTTCGACAGCTTGAGAAGTCGTTGCTCCAGGCACTAAACGACTCGAAGGGAAGGATCCTGGATGACGACAGGCAAGTATTTTTAGCATGGCTAAAAAAGTGGGGTTTTTTGGGGGGTTTTATTGGCAGCATTCTAGTGTTTGGAATGCGTCTGTGACTGGCGCATTTGGCGTCCTGTTCTGCCCACGCGTCGAAAGTGGTCCCTACACGGCAACAAATGACATCTCTAAAGCCAGACTGTCATGCGTGTCGGATGTCGCAACCCTGGCCGTTGGGTGTACAAGTTCTGGAAAAGAAGCATGAGGGAATGCGAGTGTGAGTGGCGTGGCCGGGGGGAGGGGGGAGCTGATGGGGCCATACCGCCCCTCGCCTCCCCTCCCCCCCCTCCTCCTCCTCCTCCTTCTGAAACCGTGAGTCGTAGCCTCACCCGAAAACGATTAGTGGCTACGCCACTGGCGAGTGTCCCTGTTGCCAAGGCGTCCCAACTCCGGCTGCTGAAGCTTGCGTGGTCTGTCAGGCTGGAGAGTGACTGCAGCAGAACGGGCGTCTGCCACCTCCACCACGGCTGTTGGGACACCGCCAGCATTGCGGTTGGCAACAGCGTGACACTTCTACGACCTCGTCAATGCTTTCAACACACCAGTCTGAGGCGCATTCTGGGCACTGTACAGTCGAACCCGTTAATAACGAACCACAGGAAACGCTACAATCAGTTCGATATAGCAATATTTTGATTTAGCAAAAACCATTTACAACGAACTTCCACGATGCGTTCGTTGTAAGCAGGTTTTGTTCTTTTAGCTTATCTCCCCTTCTGATAACTTCTGCTTGGCAGAATAGTTTCTTCTGTGCTTTCAAATTTTTTTCACAACTGGAGCTTTTTGAACTTTTTTTCTTCTCCTACTTTTTTTTGTTTGTTTTTTTCGGGGGGTAGGGGGGGGGTAGGAAGTGGCAGGCTAGAAGACGATTGTTTACGCGTGTTTGGAAGCTTTCCGGGGAAAAAAGTTTGATACCTAGCCAATATGTTGTTCGTTATTAAAAGTATTTTTAGAGCGTAGCTCTTAGGCGCCCGTTTCGGCTTAAGCGGCGTCGCCGTCGGCGTAACCGCTGGTGCATGATGTGGCAAATTTTCCCACTAAATCTAGCGCAAATATTTTCCCCGCTAAATCTAGCGGAAAAAAATTTTCCCCCCGCTAAATCTAGCGGAAAATTTTTCCCGCTACATCCAGCAGTAAAATTTTCCTCGCTAAATCTAGCGGGAAAATTAGAGCGCAGCTCTTAGGCGGCCGTTTCCGGCTTGAGCGGCGTCGCCGTCGGCGTCGCCATCGGCGTAACCGCGCGGTGCATGATGGGTAAATTTCCCCACTAAATCTAGCGGAAAGTTTTCCGCCAAATCCAGCGGAAAATTCTTCTCTCACAACTTTAGCGGAAAATTTTTTCCCCGCCAAATCCAGCGGGACGCCCCACAACCCAGCCAAATCTTGCGTTGGAAATTTTCCCAGCGCAAGCCTAGCGAAGGACCTGTCCGAGCGCCAAATCTAGCAGGAAATTTTCCCCGCTAAATCTAGCGGAAAATTTTCCCCGCTAAATTTAGTGGGGAAATTTTCCCCGCTAAATATAGCGGGGAAAATCCCCCTCCTCCTCGAGCTCACGTGACCCCCCAGGCCACGTGACCCCCCCCCCTGAGATCGACGTGTCCCCCCCCCGTGCCTTCCCCTCCTCCCCCGTGCTGCGCTCTAATTCGGCGTTGCTACAGGGAGTTGTAAACGGCTTTCATTTTTTTACATGCATTTTTATGTAAATTTTCCGTGAGTCTCCATATTGACAATAATTTGCTTTATGTGATTTCGTTCTGAGCGGGTTTCACTGGGTAGTAATGTTGCCAGCAAATGTTTGTTTAAATTCGGCGGATGAAAACCTTGGAATGGATTCTTGCCCTTTGGGCAACCCTCGCCTGAACAAGCTCAGTATTTTGCCCAACGCAGACCCGGGACCATACTCCAGCATCACCTCTTGCGTGCTACGTTGTCAAAGCCAGTGTAGTTTCTGGAGTGATCCAACGCCGTCGGTACTAGTACTTGCACGTGGTTTCGCTCGGCGTCTTCTTTGCGACAAGAGGTCCCGTCTGACGGGAATGTGAGACGCTGCGACCCTCGCAGTGATGTGGGCTGCGAGGGATCATGCCCTAGCCAGTGACAACATAGCACCAAATAGTTGATGCCAAGTATGGGTGGACAATTCTCAAGGTATTGCAGCCACCAAACCCCTTCATGCTTCTTTTTTGGTTGTCATAAAATATGGTGCCAAAGCTAGTTTCTTGCCAAATTTTTAAAACTTACCGTATTTACTCGCACAATGAACGCACTCGCGTAATGAACGCACCCCCAAGTCGGCTCTCAAAATTTCGACTTTTTTTTTCCCTCGCGTAATAAACGCACCCCCAACTCGGACGTCAAAATTTTGACCCCCTCCCTCCACGCGCGCGAAATGAACGCACTTTTCTATCCTGGTGCAGCGAGGTCGCGAATGCATGTGCAGCGTGAGCGAACAAAACGCCTTGTGAAAGTCGTTAAAAAAATAAAAAAAGATCCAACGAAAGCAAAAAAAAACATAAGAGATTTTTTTTTTTTTTGCACAGCGCAGTTTGGATTTTGGGTTGCGCGTCGCGCGCAAGGAGTTAAGAAAGAGAAGCGGAGAAGCCCTCGCCTAAGCAAAGCGAAACAAAACAGCTTGCGAAAGGCGGCAAAAAAAAAAATCCACGGAACAAGAGAAAGAAAAAAACAAAACAAAGGAGCTTTTTTGTTTTTTTTTTCTTTTTTTTTTTTTTGCACAGCGCAGGTTGGTCGCGAGCCGCGCGCGTCGCGCAAGAAGATAGGAAAGAGAAGCGGCGAAGCCCTCGACTAAGCAAAGCGAAACAGCTTGCGAAAGACGGCAAAAAAAAAAAAATCACGGAATTAAGAGAAAAGAAAAAAGCATAAAGAGGAGCTCTTCTCTTTTTTCGCACGACGCAGTTTGGTTCCAGGGTCGCGCGCCGCGCGCAAGGAGACAAGAAAGAAAAGCAGAAAAGCCCTCGCCCAAGCAAAGCGCACATAATGAAGGCATCCTGCCCTCGCCTCCTCCTCGCACTTTAAAAGAGAAGCGAGAAGCCCTCGAAATGAACGCACTTTTCTACCCTGGTGCAGCGAGGTCGCGAAAGCATGGGCAACGTGGGCAAACAAAACAGCTTGCGAAAGGTGGGAAAAAAAAAAAACACAGAAGCAAAAAAAAAATGGAGAGGGGCATTTTTTTTTTTTGCGCATCGCAGTTTGGCTTTGGAGTCTCCGCGCCGCGCGCAAAGAGATAAGAAGTTACTTCGATTTTTGCGGGATAAAAGGTCCGTTCATTATGCGAGTAAATACGGACGCAAAAATTTTACCTCGCGTAATGAACGCACCCCCAACTTTGCCTCGATTTTTCGGAAAAAAAAGTGCGTTCATTATGCGAGTAAATACGGTAGCTGTCTGTTTAACTACAAAATGGCAAAACCTAGCTATGGGCTTCGTGGTATTTAAGACGGGAACAATTCTCTTTAAAGCCACATACGTAGGAAGTCCATCGATGCATGCACTTGGTCTGTTAGCACCTAATATGAGTTACGACCAGGAAAAGAAACTGCATCAAGAGACAAAAAGTGCCAAAAAAGGGCTGACAGTTGCATGGCGCAGTGGCATTTCTTTTCACCTGTACACGAGGTGCACGATTACGAACCGGAGTTGACCAATGTAGGAGTGGCGATTGTTTTGTGGGGTGACTGAGTGTGGGTGATGGCGGGGATGCGGTGTGATCAGCACGCTGGAGAAGCTGAAGAACGAGGCTGCCGAGATATCACGGAAGGTGGAGGAAACGGACAAGGTGATGGAGGAGGTGGAGACTGGTCTCCTGCAGTACCAGCCCTGGCACAGGCCTGCAGCAGCATCTACTTCACCCTCGAGGGACTTCACCAGGTGCTCGTCAAGGAGTGCTCGGGCTTCTCCTCGCCTACGTAGGCGTTGCACGGCTGTGCGAACTTCGGGTGGTGCTGAGAGCACCTGCTGTTGCCTTTATGGTCTTGTGTGCCTTCAACTGAAAATGGGGACCAGGATGGCCCATTGGAGCCTGAGGTCAGAGGTTGTAGTCTTACTTGGGAGGTGGTCATTTAAAGTATGTACTGTGATTACACTTTGTGCATGATAGGACCCCCAGACTGTTTTGATCAGAGGTAGGTGGATGTGCTGTGAGAGAGACGTGGAATTTGTCCGGATTTTGCATTCCATCTAAATCTGTTAAGTAGTGCGAGAAGCAATAACATAGTGAAAATGGGGGCGCATTAAAATACTGCTGGGATGCATTTGAGATAGTAGTAGTGTAAAAAATACTGAAGTAATAAAAATTTTCAGTTTACGGTAGAGGTTACTGGTGTAGTACAAATCTGCAGTGATGAGAGACAGTTTGCGTTCAGTATGCTTGCTTTCCTCCTAGATTTGCTGAAATGCAGTTTCTGCACGTATTGCTAGACATAGTTTTGTAGTTTTTATTGTTTTGTTTTTCTTCCGGCAGGCCCACTTTTTGTACCAGTACTCGCTCCACTTCTTTTTGGAGATCTACAACGACGTGCTCACAAACAACTCACCTCACCGGTGTGGTGGACCACACTGGGCGCTTGAGCGTCATCACCAAGGACCTGTTTCAGGTGACTTTCGCAGCTTTTATCGTCTCGGTCGGCATAAGGAGAGCAAGTCCAAGCTCCCCACCCCTCCCAAGCGCCAGTGCTGGACCTCGGGACATCTCGGAGGCAGTCCAGTCAAAAGCGCTACACGTGGCTATTCTTCCCTTTGGATAGACCCCCTGGAAAATCTCAGAAGATCTCTCAGCAGGGGGAATTGTGGGCCGGCCCCAATGTATGTTGGGGCAAACTCAAACGCTTCGTGGATCCTGGTAGGGGCGCGACGCATTCTCTCCTATCGTTCGGAGCCCGGAACATACAAAAATACGCAAAAGGAGGTCATCACATAGTCTGGTTTGGTTTTCCTCTTCTTGTCTGCGTTCTGAAGCCGCAAAATGTTAAACCAACATCAACTTTGTCTTCGATTCCTGATAATTCGCGTGCGTACGTTGGAACATAGCAGTGCGTCAAAAGGGCGGTTGTGGGCGCCGCATATTTCTGGAGAGGTCTATTGCTACAGAAGTTTCTTTCTGAGCATAGTGTGTGCCTTCCGTGCCTTTCAGGCAATGGGACAGGTATCTCGAGGGTAATTCCTGGGGTCAGAAATACAACCGATGTACATTGTAGTAGTAGAATGAGGTCATTTTAGAATCGCAGTGAACCTTATGGGGACTCTGCAATTGAATTTTACCTTCTGCTCTCTGTAGTCTGTGTTGCATGCCACTCATAGTCCAAGGTAGAAATTATAAAAAAAAGTAATCTTGCTCCTCTTCTTGTTTTTGTTCTTTTTATGGCATGTTCCAAGAATTGTAATGGCTGGAAGAAAGAAGTCTTGCTTTAGAGGGCTTAAACTGATGCGCACGGTTTTGTTGCCTCCAGGTGGTCTACAACAGGGTGACTCGAGGCATGCTTCATGAGGACAAGCTGGCCTTTGCTCTCCTCTCTGTAGGATCCACCTGCGAGGATTTTCACAGTAAGCAATGGACACATTCCCTGGAAATTGTCATCTGGGTCCTTGACAGGCTTGAAGGCCACCGTGACCATCTGGGTCACCAAACTGGTCTCGCCAAATGCTCGGAGTGCTCCACACCAAATTCAAAGCAGGTTGACTTTCTTCAATGATGCTGAAAATTGTCTTTCTGGGTTTTTTTCTTTTTTTTTTTTTGTTTTGTTTTGTTGCAATCTTTGTACATTTCAGTTAAAGTTGTGCTTAGAGTAGTGTGTGTACGGAATACGTGGAAGCTTTTTTTTCCCCTATTTGAGCCGACCTCAAATTTTAATGGCTAGGGACTCGAATATTGTTCGAGCTAAAAAAAGGGTAAAGTGGGCAGCTCGGGACTATTGATTCATTGCTAGAAACGGGTGCGCCAATGGCAGAAACTAGCGATTTCTTTGTGACGAAGAGAGCAGTGACACAGATGAGATAACTGCTCAATCTAACGCTTTTTCCAAAAAATCAGCAGAACCCATCCTTTGGGAATGATTATCTACGTTAATGCGAATAGCATCAAACGGTGCGGAGTTATGCGCGTTCGTCAGGTGGCCGGCACACTCTAGATACGCCAGCCCACTCTTGAGGCGATTCTAAATTTGTTGACACTTTCACAGCCCTGCGCACGATCTCCGCAGCCCAGCACGTGCGTTTGTGTCACTTAGGAAGGCGAGCAAAGCACGCGCCATACGCACAAACACTCAAAATGGTACCGACCAGACTTTCTGGCGTCTCAGCTAGTCTCAACCAACGGTACTCTAAACGGTTGTTTATATCTTTACCATAGGACGCGCTTTACAGCGCTGTCACAGCTAGCGGTGGCGCGCGTTCCATGCACGAGGGCTCATTCCGCTCTCGTGAGGCTGAGCACGGCCGCTACATCACCCTCTCCCCGAGCGCGGGAGAGGGTGAGCTAGCGGCCGTGCTCAGCCTCACGAGAGCGGAATGAGCCCTCGTGCATGGAACGCGCGCGCACCGGTAGCTGTGACAGCGCTGTAAAGCGCGTCCTATGGTAAAGATATAAACAACCGTTTAGAGTGCGTTGAATGACTGCCTTCATAGCTCTGTGGTTAGCGCGTCTGCCTGCTGATCAAAGGGTCAACGGTTCGAATCCCAGCCGGCGCCGGTCTTTTTTATTTATTTATCGACCCGCGGCGTAAGAGGTTAGATAGCCAGATAATGATAGATAGATAGATACATAGACGAAAAGTGCGTGAAGTATCCAAAGAATGCTATTCGCATTAAAAGGACCTGCACTTGCAATGTGTGTCGTGAAAAGAGAGGTGCGGTGCTTTCCGCTGAGAGGGTCCTGTGCCGCCTGCAGGGAGAGCAACTTTGAGCACGAGCTGAACCACCTGCTGCGGGGCAAGGAGGGCATCCTGCCGGGCCAGCCCACCATCCACGTGGGGGCCTGGCCCCCGACCAGCTGGAGGGGGCCACCGCCCTCTCCCGCCTGCCAGCCTTCCGCTCCCTGCAGCAGCGCCTGGACGAGCACACCGTGAGGCTCTCCCCCTGACCTCTTAAAGTCGCACAAGCAGCCAGTCGATTCCTCCTTTCGAGAAAGAGGGTGACCCTTTTTCGGGGAGTGGCTCAGAGACCCACTTGTGAGGGGAGAGAAGAGGAGAGAAGGAATGGAGAGAAGGAAACTGGGAACTGGTTTTCTTCCTGGCAGAAGACGATTATGTAGGTCGGCCGCGGTCACACTGCTAACATGCGATACAAAAGACTGTCTGCGGACACCGTCAGAGGCAGACTTGTACACGTTGCTGAAAAAATAGTAAGGAATTACATTTATAATTACTCGAGGCTAAATTGTAATCTATTACAATTACCCTCCCATAAAAGTAACTGACCGTTACCCCAAAAAGATCCGTTACTTCTGGCGTTACTTTCAACATTATTGTTCCTCAAGTAAGAAACAAAGGGAAGAAGGTTATTCAAGTTCTTATTGTTGCAACCTCTTCCATTTAATGACCATGAGTATTTTGAGCAACAGCTGGCTCTCGAAAGTCTCGTCATACATTTTGCGTTATTTCTTACTCAGTATGTCGACTGCTATGCTGAGCACCCTCTGAACCGAGGCACTGGATGGGAGTGCCATATTGTTCCTGTAATGGATTACAAGAAATCCGTTACGTAAAAAATGTAAGGGAATTACATTAAAATTACTCTAGAAAATGTGTAATTATTCCCTTACAAAATTACTGATAAATGTAAAAGATTACAAGTAATTCCGTTACTTGTAACGGATTACGTACAAGTCTGGTCAGAGGTTCTTCCTTGTATGGCGGTCACGTTGCGTAGTACAAAAACAGCCTGCAGACATGTTCACAACATGCAGTCGCCGACCGATTATTCGGACTTTGCAGGGACCGAAAAACGTCCGAATAATAGAGCAGTCCGAAAATCAGCAGATTGAAAAACTTGCCTTTATTACTTCCAAGTGGGCTTAAAAAAGCTGAAATAGTGCCTTGTTTCAGGTTACGCTCCGTTTGCGTTCGGCAACTTTCTGTTAGCTTGAGAATCACTGCCTTCTTTACTAACGTTACGGTCGAGTACTTTCTGCGCTTCTTAACGACACATCGCGGCGGCAGAACAACAGATGGGGCCATGACGTCCAAGCCAGCGCTGTCCGAACGAGATAACAAGCGCAAATCCACGAGCGCAAAATGGCGACTGGCGACGTGAAGGAACGGAAAAACAAAGCAAAATGGTAATAATGATGATGATGATGATGACCAGCTAAGTGGAAAAAAGGGCTAGCATAGCGTCACCTAGCGGTATAGACTCGGGGAGTACTCAAGTAGCGCTGCCAAACCAAGCCAATCCATTTGCAGCCAACATAGAATTCAAAATGGCCGCTTCTCGATGGTGTTTTCCGCTGATAGCTCGCGACGATTTTGTCCGAATAATCGAACTTTCGGACTTGAAGCTGTCCGAAACGTTGGTCGTAAATATGCACTACCGTATTTACTCGCACAATAGAACGCACTCGCGTAATGAACGCACCCAAGTCTGCTCTAAATTTCGACTTTTTTTCACTCGCGCAATAAACGCTTTTATAACTCGGACGTCAAATTTTGACCCCACCACAACGCGGCATAAAATGAACACACTTTTACTCTTGTTGCAGCGGGTTAACGAACATGGGCAGCGTGGTGAACAAAGCGCCTTGTAAAGAGGCGTTAAAAAAAATATTAAAAAATCCAACGCAAGCAAAAAAAAGCATAAAGAGCGCAGTTGGATTTTGGGTCGTGCGCACACGCAAGGTGTTAAAGAAGGCGGAGAAGCCCTCGCCTAAGCAAAGCCCAGACAAAGCAACTTGCGAAAGGCGACAAAGAAAAAAGAATCCACGGAACCAAGAGAAAAGAAAAAAAAAAATGAGACTTTTTTTTTTTTTTGCACATTGCAGTTTGGTTTTGGGGTCGCGCACAGAAGATAGGAAGAGAGGTGGTGAAGCCCCTCGCTAAGCAAGCAAAACAGCTTGCGAAAACGGCAAAAAAATCCAAAGAAAAGAAAAAAAAAACATAGGGCTTTTTTTTATTTTTTGCCGATGCAGTTTGGTTTAAGGGTCGCGCGCAAGGAGATAAGAAAGAAAACAGAGAAGCCCTCACCCAAGCAAAGCACACATAATGAAGATCTTGCCTCCTCCTCGCACTGGAAAGAGAAGCCCTCGGCGCACTTTTCTATCCACAGACAGATTGCAGTGGTCGAATGCATGGGCGTAGGCAAACAAAACAGCATGCAAAAAAGCGGCGGCAAAAAAAAAAAAAAAAGAACACGAGCAAGAAAAAAAACATGGAGAGGAGCATTTTTTTTTGCACATCCCAGTTTGGTTTGGGGGTTGCAACGCTTGCCGGGCAGAAAGTTACGTCGATTTTCGCGGGATAAAAGGTTCGTTCATTGTGCGAGCAAATGCCGGTCGCAAAAATTTTACCTCGCGTAATGAACGCACCCTAACTGCCTTGATTTTTCGGAAAAAAAAAGTGTGTTCATTCTGCGAGTAAATACACTATTTCTATGGGGTAAGTCACGGTTCCGCCTTTAGGTCCGAAATATCGAACAAGTCCGAATTATCGGAGTCCGAAAAAACGGTCGGCGACTGTACAAATGTATGAAGCAGCAGCAGTGTGACTGGGGCATTAGAGCATAAGTCCGTTGTGCCAGTTCGAAAAACCAAATGCATTGCGAGAAAGTTTTTTTTGGCGGTGAAAAGTTGGTCTGAGGGGATGTTTTATTGGTGCAGCTGCCAAGAGCTGGGAGGGACGGATCAGATGCATCCCCCGAAATTGCGAATCATTCGAAGGACCAGACATGTCTCGACCTGAGCTCTTCAATCGTGGTAGAGTATCGTTGATCATTTTTTCGAGTAGACTGCAGAGGAAGAAAATCCTGCAATCTGGGACAAGTGTGAGAGCCTATAATGCTCTGGGTGGGCTGCTAGGTGAGATGGGAAGAATGTTTTGAGACGGGGAGAATGTAAGCATGTTTAGGGACTTGGTCTTTACAACCGGGAAAGCCATGAAAATTGTTCACCAAGCAGTGGTTAGGGGTTCTCGGAACAAGTACCTTCGGGGTCTCGTGAGCTCTCAAATTTCCTCGATCGTCCCCGCCTCAAATTGAATTGTTTCCCCCTGTTTGAGCACCGTTTTAATCAAATCAAATCAGTTTATTTTCACCTTGTACAAGGAAGATGAAGGAGCTGTGGAAAAAAGCTACAGCATTGCAGCTTGACGAGTCCACAGACCCTTAATATTCGCAGCTAAGCAGCATCGTGCTAAAGTATTCACAGAAAAAAAAACAAAAGAAAAAAAGGCGGGAAGAAAAGTAATCTTAACAATACATTGCAACAACACACTCACCAAAAAAAAAAATTGTGATTGTAAACGTTTGGGGCACACACATTTAAAAGAAGAAGATCATACTCTCTCGGTTTCATACATTTCATACATAGTAGATCTAAGCCACATGTCGATAAATCATTATGAGCTAAATGCTCCTTACTGCATGAATTATTGTTCACGAGGTTTGTAGGCTTGTGCATTGCTTTACGGCATCAGTGCTGCACCTGGGAAGGGCTTCCCGGGCAGTCGGTTGAGAGGAATAGGCGTGCGAGAGTTTCAGAACCTCTGCAGAAATTTTGACAAGACCGGTGGATTTGAATCTAACGACCAGTCCGTACCGTTCCTGTAAGGGAACGTACCGTTAGCCGCCTCGGCAGCTCCGAGGCAAAGTGCCGACCTATGGATCCCCGGTGGCGGGTTCGATCCCCTGCCAAGGTGCCCGCGATCCGGCGGAGGCTTATTGTGGAGAAGGTGCCGTGTAGCCGAGCTTTTGGTTCTGTGTCAAAACATCCCCGGGTGGTCGAAATGAATCCTCAGTCCTCCGCCGGGGCGTGCCAGATGCCCTTGATTAAATTGATTTGATTAAAACGGTAGTCATGGTTTGGCACGTAAACCCCCGAATTTGATTAGATGGAAGCGTATTGAGGACTTTGTGCTGCACGAGGGAGGCATTTGAAAGCGGTTTGGGTGCAGGACTTCCTGGGCTGGGTGGAGAGCAGCGCCCCCGGCGGGAGGTGCCCGTCCTGTGGGAGGAGGGCCCCCGCGGCCTGAGCCCCGTGGGGCGCGCCATGCACCAGCTGCTGGTGGTGCAGGCCTTCCGGCCGGACAGGGTCATCGCCCAGGGACACCAGGTGGTGGCCTCCGTGCTGGGACCGGACTTCATGACGGCCGCAGAGACCGAGCTGGACCTGGCCGCCGCCGTCGACAACGAGGCGAGGATCCCTTGTGCCACCGCTCGCTCTCAGGCTTCTTCTTGCATCCAAAAGATCTTGGAGATGGACTTTGTGTTGCAATTATTTTTAGGACAGAATGCATTTTAGGGGAGGACTTGGCACATTTTAACATTGCCAAAAAGCGTCGCGCCGCAATAATTGTGCATTTATGCTTCAATTGTCACTGGTCTCGACCAACATGAAAGACCCACTCGGAGCATGTGGCCGTCGGGGACGCGGCTTGCATTGTGGACAATTTCATGTCGCCCAGATAGGAGCAAGACTTGATAACGCAGCCAAACTGAATCGGTGCACACCAACGAGGTGTCTTCCCTTCCCTCGGAGCGACATAGAATTACACAAAGCGTGAGTAGCGCCGCCATCATCCACCATCTCCGTCACGCACTCTTGAGTGGGTCTTTCTTGGTGAAGACTGTACATTCGTGACGTCGCATAATCACGGATGTCGTACGATGCCAAGGAATGTTGCATGGTCACCTGACATCCATGAGCACCAATGGGCATCACGCAACATCCGGGATCACAGATGGACGTCGTGCGGCATCGGTAATCGCGTAACATCGTGGAGCGTACATTCGTGATCAAGCGACGTCGACTACGCGGCTCCCGTTCATGGAGAATGGCAGGAGTATCGCCAGTTGGGTGACCAACGCATTAAAATAAGCACTCTAACATCTTCTGCACCTTTTTGACTTAATGTGTGGGATTTTTATTTTGCATAATCTCATTCCTATTACCGTATTTACTCGCAGAATGAACACACTTTTTTTCCAAAAAATCAATGCAAAGTTGGGGGGGCGTTGATTACGCGAAGTAAAATTTTTGCGTCCGTATTTACTCGCATAGTGAACGGACCTTTTATCCCGAAAAATCGACGTAACTTCTTATCTCTTTGCGCGCAGTGCGCGACTCAAAAACCAAACTGCGATGCGCAAAAAAAGAAATTTTCTTGCTTCCGTGTTTTTTGTTTTTTCCCTTCGCAAGTTGTTTTGTTTGCCCACGCTTCTCCGCTTTTCTTTCTTATCTCCTTGCGCACGACCCCGGGACCAAACTGCACTGTGCAAAAAAAGAAAAGAAAAAAAGAAAGCTCCTCTTATGTTTTTATTCTTCTCTTGGTTCCGTGGTTTTTAATGCGAATAGCATTCTTTGGATACTTCACGCACTTTTCGTGTATCTATGCTATCTATCTATCTATCTATCTATCTGGCTATCTAACCTCTTACGCCGCGGGTCGATAAATAAATAAAGACCGGCGCCAGCTGGGATTCGAACCGTTGACCCTTTGATCAGCAGGCAGACGCGCTAACCACAGAGCTATGAAGGCAGTCATTCAACGCACTCTAAACGGTTGTTTATATCTTTACCATAGGACGCGCTTTACAGCGCTGTCACAGCTACCGGTGCGCGCGCGTTCCATGCACGAGGGCTCATTCCGCTCTCGTGAGGCTGAGCACGGCCGCTAGCTCACCCTCTCCCGCGCTCGGGAGAGGGTGATGTAACGGCCGTGCTCAGCCTCACGAGGCGGAATGAGCCCTCGTGCATGGAACGCGCGCGCACCGGTAGCTGTGACAGCGCTGTAGAGCGCGTCCTATGGTAAAGATATAAACAACCGTTTAGAGTACCGTTGGTTGAGACTAGCTGAGACGCCAGAAAGTCTGGTCGGTACCATTTTGAGTGTTTGTGCGTATGGCGCGTGCTTTGCTCGCCTTCCTAAGTGACACAAACGCACGTGCTGAGGCTGCGGAGATCGTGCGCAGGGCTGTGAAAGTGTCAGCAAATTTAGAATCGCCTCAAGAGTGGGCTGGCGTATCTAGAGTGTGCCGGCCACCTGACGAACGCGCATAACTCCGCACCGTTTGATGCTATTCGCATTAGCGTAGATAATCATTCCCAAAGGATGGGTTCTGCTGATTTTTTTTCTTTTGCCGGTTTTTGCAAGCTGTTTTGTTTGCCCACGCCCATGCATTCGCAACCTCGCTGCACCAGGATAGAAAAGTCTGAGGGCTTCTCGCTTCTCTTTCCAAAGTGCGAGGGGAGGCGAGGGCAGGATGCCTTCACTATGCGCGCTTTGCTTAGGCGAGGGCTTCTTCGCTTCTCTTTCTTATCTCCTTGCGCGTGGTGCCCGACCCAAAAGTCCAGACTGCGCTGTGCGCAAAAAAAAAAAAAGCTCCTCTTTATGATGTTTTTTTTTTTTTCTTGCTTCCGTTGGATTTTTAAATTTTTTTAACGCCTTTGCAAGGCGTTTTGTTCGCCACGCTGCCCATGCATTCGCGACCTCGCTGCACCAGGATAGAAAAATGCGTACATTTCACTTTCGCGCGTGGGAGGGAGCCAAAATTTTGACGACCGAGTTGGGGGTGCGTTAGTGAAAAACCGAGTTGGGGCACGGTGACGACAGTGACGACCAAGTTAGGCGCAGTGAAAAAAAGTCGAAATTTTGAGAGCCTACTTGGGGGTGCGTTTATTACGCGAATGCGTTCATTGTGCGAGTAAATACAGTATGCATCGTAGCAAGCAGAGAGTGATGGGTTTTGTGTACCGAGTGCATTAATCATTTCATTCTTTAATTGGGCATAGGCCACAGAGTTTAAATTAGATGAAAATACTGATATGATAATGTATGTTTTGCAATCTGATGATGCCACCCCATCGGATTCAAAGTTTCTCCTTGAAGCTGATTAGCTTGACCCTATGACGGCCGTTGCCATGCGTGTACAGCGGGTATTACACATTTGAAAGTGCCAGCCTAAATGCGAAACTGAGTGCACCGCGGGAGGTGTTGCTATTTGTTATGTCTTTGGCGTACTATAGACCTTATATTCGCACACTCTTTCGCTTTGCTGGGCTAGACTATTTTTTATAGTTCAAATTAGACGCTCTGCACGTGTGATGCTCACTTAGCATACCGGCCGCTCTAGCGGTAATGCCAATGGGAGCACTGGCTCTTAGGTTCAGACTTGCGACGCTTTTAGTATTTAAATTTGGAAGATGAGAGCTCATCATCCAACTGAGAAAGTCTGTAAAGTACCTCTGGTTAGAAATCAGAAGCCTCTGGAATGTCGCGGAAGCGGATGCATCAAAATGAAACAGAATGGAAGAAAAGAGACAACATTTTGCCTTCACTATTTTAATTCAATGCTTCTAAACCTACGCAAGCACTGCATGTAATTCCACTAGATAACTAAAAAAAAAACGAAAAACTATGCATTGACCTTTAGTATTCTTTTGGAAACAAAAATTTTGGGGGAAACAAATCTCTACTGTCAAAGAATTGAAGTCTGAATTTTTTTTTCTTTTCATAAAACAATTGTTGTTGACTACAGGCTGCTCTGAAAAAAATTTACCAGGTATTTTTTTTTCTAGACATCTTTTATCCTATCAAAACCCGCCTTAAATTGCGCATTGCTGCCATTGTTAACAATTTTTTCATTTGAGCAACCCTGTACTGAGCACCAAGAGGACAAGCGTTTTGGAGTCTTGCTGGTTTCCTGACGCCCCCATTGGCCCACGGCAGGTGAAGGCGGGCACCCCGATCCTGATGTGCTCGGTGCCGGGCTACGACGCCAGCGGCCGAGTGGACGACCTGGCCACCGAGCTGGGCCGCAGCATCACGTCCCTGGCCATGGGCTCTGCCGAGGGCTTCAGCCAGGCCGAGAAGGCCATCAACTCCGCCTCCAAGAACGGCAGGTGCGCCTCCCAACCCGGATCTTTGTTGTATACAATCTACTTTACGTGAGGGATGGGAGGGTCAAGCGCCTAAGTCTCGGCCGAGGCCAAATATGAGTCCGTGCCGGAGAGAGCAGGAAAGTGCCCATAGCCAAACCCCCGGGGACGAGCTGTACCGATGCACGACTAAGTCGGAGTTCACACATGCACGGCGATAACTCGGCGACGAGAGCCGGCTGGGGCCGCAGAAGGCCACACCGGGACAAAGTAAAGAGATAACTGGCTCCGACGATTTCCGAGGCAGAACAACAGAGAGCAGCGCTTGCTGCTCCATTCATTCTTGGATGACATCATGTGCACACTTCACGCGCACACCCAGAGAGTGGCGTCATCTCGTAACGATGCACTAAAGCAGATTACTACGCTCTTCTCCTACTTTAATGCAGAATTGCATCTGAACGCAAGCTTACTCAGATTCCGTGCGCGTGCGTGGCACGGTACGGTAGGGCGGAGAAAGTAACCCAGTTGCCCTTTCCACATTTGCACCCGTCACTTTAGATATGTTTCATCAGCCATCTCCGTGCCAATCACCTGCGCGTGATGCAGGTGTCAACATGCAACGAATCGCCCTGGACGACTCTTTGTCGCCTCGATCTGCGCACTCTCCGCATTTGCGAGAAAGAAGAGGTAGTAGAGGATAACGAGGAAACGCTTCGGAAAGACGTAATGGTGCGTGCCAAGGAGGCTGGACGTGAGCGTCAACTGCATTTTTGGTAAAATGCGATCGTTCAAAATGCAGCTGGAAATTTTCAAGTTTAGGGAAATATGTTATCTCATTTGAACACCAGGTAAGGCAAGTCCAGAGAAGGTGAAGTAGTGTCTGAAGCACTCGCTAGGGGCACAGTTCAGGCAGAATGGTTAATTGGGCTGGTTGGTTCCTAGTTTAAAAAGTACAAAAAGCGCCAAAAACAATGGGGATCAAGATGAGACTAAGACAACACAAGGCAAAGTTGCTTTGTTCTTTTCTGTATCTCGAGCGAACCCCCGGATTCTAGCGATCCAGTTTTGAGAGATCTTGTGACACAAAATGCAGTTTCCCCACCCCAAAAAAAGAAAAAAGAGTTTGGCATAATATTTATTTTGCTGAAGTTTGCATGGCCTTCCCACATGCTTTATGAGGAGGAAACCGCATGGTGAGGTTTCCTGCTCGCAACTTGCAATACTGCGAAGGAGCTCAAAATGGCGATCAGTTTCACGACAGAAGTGCTCTTGGCGCTGAGTACGATTTCCTTCGCTGTCGCGGCGTGATGACTTCATTCCAATGAAGATAAGACTTACGGTATTAAGGCAAGCTCGATCGCTTCGACGATGCTCTTCGCACGCACCGTCTAACATGTCGATCACAAACAAGAGTACAAGTCACTGTAATCATCGGCATTCTGACACAACCTCGCAACGTCTCGGGTACGAAACGGGAGATGGCGCCACCGAAACCACTCGCCTTTGCTATAGGCCAACACGCTGTTTACAAACGAGTCCTCGTTTGCCACACTGGGTATGGGCACCGTGTATGCGCAGAAACCAGATTCACGCAAAACGAAGCATCGGCGCATGCGCCGCACTGACGGCACCGCAGCAGTACGACGTTTCGCGTCGGTGTTCACGGACACTGTATAGGGAGGTGCCGCATCGATGCTAAGGTTAGCGTTGCTTCCGGTGTGGAATCTGCATTGGACTAGGACTGCGCCACGTGCATGGATAGGCCTTACAAAGTGTGCTCCCACCCCCTGTCCCCCTCCGTGCAGGTGGGTGATGCTGAAGAATGTGCACCTGGCCCCGCAGTGGCTGGTGCAGCTGGAGAAGAAGCTGCACGCCCTGCAGCCCCACCCGTCCTTCCGGCTCTTCCTCACCCTGAGGTGCACCCCAAGGTGCCGGTCAACCTGCTCCGGGCCGGACGTGTGTTCCTCTTCGAGCCCCCGCCGGGCATCCGCGCCAACCTCCTGCGCACCTTCTCCACCGTGCCCGCCCAGCGCATGACCAAGGTCCGCCCCTCCGCTCCTCCTTTCGCTACGCGTCTGAGCACGACAGACGAGTCGACGGGGCCAATCCAGCGGCGCTAAAAGCGTTGCTGCGTTCGTCTTTCCGCGCAGATTCTTTGGCCCGCTAAACCGGTCGGGCGCGGTGCATGCGCCGTGACTTTGCGCTTTTAAGGCTCATTCAGGCGCTTGTGACTGTTTACGACAGAGTGTGTTATGATCTCTGGCAATCTCTTAAAGATACACACTGGCTTCGTCTAATAGGCAGCCGTGGAATACTCAAAATTTCTGTAAATTCCCGATTTTTTTGCGCACAATATTTTCGCTATTAGCTCAAAAAACTTTTGACAATGTTATAAACGACCATTTTTGGTAGATAGTTTGTACGTTTGATCTCACAAATACTCCGAAAGCTTCATTCTAGGAAGATGCAGTTCCGGGGACACCTTGTAGATGGTGCTAGCGTGTTGTTCTCTCGTCGTAAGATATCGCGAGAGGTCGTCGGCAGTCGCGGATGCATAGACCAGCCTCAAGTTTGTGCATCTGCGTTAGTACGTCTTTCAGCCCTTAACTGTGCTCTGACTCGCGGTGAAACAAAGTGTAATCCCCGGATCGGTTACGGTGCCTAGAAAGCGTCTCACACTGGTGCGCCTTAACGTCCCACGCCGCCGGTGCAAGACGCTAAAGTGGTCCTATAGTAGCAACTAATGCGGTTGCGGGAACCGGCGGCTTGTTTAGTCGCCCCTCGCGATCCTGGCAGTTGGTCGTAGAAGTGTCGGCGGAAAAGGCGAGCGAGGGCTGTCGGCGTCGCAGCGTTCCAACCCGTGGCCGCTCGGGTTTCCGTCCACCAACGGACTGTGGAGCAACGGCGTCCGCAGCATTCACCTCGGCGGCTGAACCCTCTGTCGGAATTACGGTCGGCGACTAAATGTGGCGGCAGTGGCGATGCCGCGAGAAGGAAACGGGCATATTAGGGGCGCGGTAAATACACCAGTTGAAGACTCGCTTGAGGCACTCTGCGAGCGGCCGAAAGTTTCGTCGAAGTGTCGGTACATTGCCCATCGGATGATCGGAACGGCCGCTGCCCGTTAGTCGGAGGAATCTCCGAATGTCGGTCGTTGGCCGAGCTTTTTGTCAAATTATGCGACTATGTGAAATCTTGGCTATATTTGTGAGTCAGTAGTAAAAGGCAGTTCCTTTTCAAAGGCCCTTTACCTTTCAAAGTACTCTTTCTTTTTCTTTTACACAGAATGTGTTTTACGAGTAATTTTCTATGAGAAATTTGTTTACGAACGAGATTCCATGGAATGTCATCCGGAGCGACCGACATGAGCGTTGCACTGTTAAGGTTAAGCCCCAGGGCGTTTCACGAGAAAGGTGGACAAGTGCGAGTATTGCGAAAACCATGCGTCGCACCAAAGAAAGGCTTGCATTGTTTTGGATACCAATTTTCTTAAATTGGCCTGGGGACCCAATTTAAGAAAATTATTAGGTCCGAGATAATTATATTGTTAATTATTTTCAAGTGCACTAACTTTTTTTAATATTGAGTTTAAGGGCATGGTTTTCGAACTAGGAAATTGCTCCTCATCATCAAAAACATTCTCAAATCAACAAATTGCAGAATCGATAGAAGGCACGCGGCAAGGCATTTTTACGGCTTTCTGAAAAACTGCACGAGCTCGACGGGCTTTCAAGTTTCGGTTTGTTATCGGAGCGCATCTCAGCCCCGCGTGCAGCGCGCCCGTGGAGAGACGGCGTACGCAACTCCTCTTCTGCGCTGTCATCGTGCGGCGCTTAGCAGGGGCTGGTTGCGCTATCTCTCCACGGGGCGCGGCGCCGCCGGGGCTGTCGATGCGCTCCGATAACAACCGAAACTGAAAAGCCCCGTCGGGCTCGTACAGTTTTTCAGAAAGTCATAATGCTGCGCGTGCCGTTACCGTTCCGCAATTCGTTGATTTAGTGGTTTTCGGTGACGACTGAGCAATTTTCTAATTGAAAACTATGCCACTTACGCATAATATTAAAAAAGGTATATTACTGAAAAATAATTACCAATCTAATTATCTCGGACTTTAATAATTTTCTCTCGAAAAGGGCCCTGGCTCCAGGGACCAAAAAGGCTGCAAGCCTTTTTTGTTGCTGACGCATAGATTTGTACGCAATATCACCCGATCCACCTTCGGTGAAACTTACCCTGTATAAAAGGCTTGCGACAGCCCGCGTAAAATCAGTCAAGAAAGCTCAGCCCAATGGAGGCTCAAACCTGGGTCAATGCTGTGGCAGTCGGTTGCTATAGCAACTGAGCTGCGTAGCACAGGTGCTTTGGAAGAGTAAACGATACTATTGGCATGAAAACGTGCCGGTGAGAGCGGCACCTTTTGAATGAAAATAATGAAGTTCTACGAGCTTCATCATGCTGACAAAGACTGGTGAGCGCAGAATGTGCGGTAGGCCTTCCAGGAAGAAAGGGGCATCTGCACCCGACTGCTTTTAAATGCTCGGGTCCCCCGACCCCAGATAGCTCGGTCGGCAAGGCGCTTGGCTTACAATCTCAAGGTGGTGAGTTCAATGCCTGCGGGGGACTGGTGTCTTTTTATATGCTTCTTTATGGGTGTAACACTTTTCCGTGTCGTTGGAGCCAAGCTGTGACAGCTGATAGTCTCAAACTCCAGGTCATCACCTTGAATTTTATAGACTCGCTTTAACTGTATAGACTTTGTCCTTCTGCATTTGTGCATGGTGATGACCTGGAGTTTGAGACCACATAAAGAGGTGGACTAAATAAACGAATTAGCCAAGTTTGAGATGTAGTCCTGTCTATTTTCTGTTCCTTCTACGTTTTGATATTTCTCTTTCCCACTCGGGTTAATTCAACGTGGTTAGAAAACTCTGGAAATCGGCCGATAAAACAGTTTGCGTTAAGGAGGACTAATAAAAATGGATATTGAAACTAGTGAAAAATTGAGCAATTTTAGCTCAACCGACGCACAGAGTGTATTTTTTGCAGGGCCATTCTGCGCTTCCTGGTCTTCGTCAGCATCGAGCTCGTATGGGATGTTTTTCTTGAAAAGCACAGTTGCGGAATGTTTCTGCAACCAGAGGAGGGATAACAACGGCACAGTAAAAATAGTTATTATCGGGGGATATTGTCCCAGTGTTCTTACTGCCCAAGATAGAAAGCAATAACGGAGAATAAAATGCACTCCCCAGTTTTCCAGATATCGTAGAATGAGGAAGATGGAGGAGTGCGTTTTGTGAATCCAGTGGTTGCACAACCTTATCTTTGGGGCTCCCTGGGATTTGGTAGCGTCCAGCGTCTGCCCAGATATCTGGGTGGATCCTGAGGTGGTGCTTGTGCAGGCCCCGGGGAGCGAGCTCGCCTCTACTTCCTGCTGGCCTGGTTCCACGCCATTGTGCAAGAGCGGCTGCGCTACTGCCCCCTGGGCTGGGCCAAACACTACGAGTTCAATGAGTCCGACCTACCGCGTGGCCTGCGACACCCTCGACACCTGGATCGACACCATCGCCATGGTGGGTGTTCCTGCACCTGTCGTGCACGTCCTTGCGAGGGCAGTTCCAGTCTCGTTTGTTTTATTCTTGTCGTGCCTGCTGTGTTCCCGTGGGCGTTATAAAGATTTTTTCTCAAACTCTGACTTGCGGGCTGCGTGACAAAAAATAAAAATAAGATGAAGCCAGTAAACCTTCCGTGCACCTGCAGTTAACATCAATGGACATCTTAGTTTCGGCGCAAATCTTTGGTATTTTAAAAATTTTTGCAGAAAATATATGTCCGAAACAGCTCGTACGCTTCTAGGTTGCTTTGGACTCAAAATCTGGAATTAGTGCGTGTCTAGCGCTAATGTTACCTTGATGTTGTGTGTGAGAGTTTGCGGCAGTGTTCCTCTTCCTTGGGTAGGGTCGGACAAACCTGCCACCCGAGAAGGTTCCTTGGAATGCTCTGCGCATCCTGTTTGGGCAGTGCATTTATGGAGGCAAGATTGACAACGATTTTGACCAGGCAAGTGGCTGCAAGTAGTCTGCTTCTCTTAGGTCTTGTAATGTAGCGTCCTCGTTCAGTTTGATACTACAGTAAAACCTCGTTAATTCGGATCTCATGGGACCGGCAAAAATGTCCGAATTATCCGAAAGTCGAAATATCGAAAGGACAAAGAAAACTGCGCGAAAACGTTTCCCTGTGACATACCTTTATTTTGAGAAGAAATCTGTTATTGCCGCCTGCTTTCTGGACGACATTTGGGCGGAGACGGCAACTTTCCTTAGCGCGGTCGAGTGCTCCACCGCACTCGCACTGTCAGAGCTACGCATCCCGTGCGCTGACGATTTAGCACAGCAAGGCCTCTTCTAGTTTCGGGTGCACCACCTTCCACAGCCGCTTTCTTTTCGCGTTGAACTTCTCGCTCTCGAAAGCCTGTAGGATCTCGGCCTCAATTTTCACGTACGTGGCCAAAGTGCTTCTCTTGACGTCGTAACTTTCCATCACTTGTTGTCGAGAGACGCCGTCCTTCAAGGCCCTCAGTATTTCCACTTTCGTCGCTAAATTCTTGGCCTGGTACAGCTGCAACGGAAAACGAGTAGCACAACTGACCGATGATCGGAGCGGCAAAATCGCGACACCCGGCGCTATTTTTCCCGAGCGCGCCGATAGCGAGAGTGCCAGTCACGTTGCATGTTTCAACGCGGGGTGGCCGGCGAAAAATTGAGGGATAAGATAGCTGTTAAAATGCGGGCTTTAGGATGGGCTGCTTTCTGCCGGCCACCCCGCATTGAGGCATGAAACGTGACTGTCACTCTCGCTATCGGCGCGCTCGGGAACAATAGCACCGCGTGTCGCGATTTTGCCGCTCCGGTCGTCGGTCACTTGTGCTACTCTTTTTCCGTTGCAGCTATGCTTCTGCCGCTTCCATGCCAGGAGAGTAGCGCGCTGACGCACGGCAATCCAGAGCAAAACTGGTGCGAAACACGGAGAACCGGAAGAGCGAAGAACCATGGGAAAACCGGAAAAACCACGTGTGCACCTCGGATGGATAGCGGTCATACCCTTTGGAACGGACGGTAGCTTGCGCCACCTGCCGAATTCGTCCGAATTAACCATAGCGCGCCACGTTCCCTCCGAATTAATGAGCGTTTGGTGCCATTGACTAATACACACGTTTGACGGGACCGGATCGGCAGTTCAAATTATCCGAATTTCCGAATTAGCGGGGGTTGAATTAACGAGGTTTTACTGTAGACATTTGAGTCAGTTTTTTCTCCTCGTTGGTAGAGCACCAGCGCAACTTTACGCATGTGGTGTTAAGCTTTGTGACCCTGCAATATATCAATTCCAGCGAGTGTGATATTGCTGGGTAGCACTAAAGCAATTGCTGAGGAGTGTTTGTCATTTGAGTAATAATCAAGAATGTCTTTGTATAGACCTCCAAAGAACCAGGCAAAAACATTCCGTTTGCAAGCTTCATTTCTGAGAAGACAAAATGACCACATCGTAGAGTGCGGAAGTCAAATGAGACATTTTATGAAGTTCCACTTATATAGGAACTCCCACACAGCAAAGCTTCATTTAGGGAGATTCGCAAGCTGCATAATAATATTAAGTCTTTTTTTTTTCATTAATAATTGTGCGCATATTTGTCTTTGTGTGGAGCTAGACTTCTCAGTGTCACTTTTATATTTTGAGTTCAGTTGAATTGCACTGTTTAGCCGATTCTCGCGGTATTTAAAGAACTGCCTCAATGCCTAGAATCCTATTAATCTTCCAGTTTTCCAAGTCTGAGAGCCGCGTTCACTTCGGTAATGGTGGAGAAAGGGGACTTTCTTTCCTCTCGAAAGAGGTCCCGATGTGCTCTGCCCTCTCCGCAGCGCCTAGCTCAACTCCTTCCTGAACAAGCTGTTCCACGGCCAAGAGCTTCGAGCCAGACTTCATGCTCATCGAGCCCGGCACAGGAGGCAGCGAGGACAAGGGCATTGCCAGTCCAGAAGGGATCAGGTGATCTTGCCTCGACCAATGTCCAATTACATTTGTCGTACCAAAGAGACTCGTCCAGATTCCAAATGTTTGGTGCCGAAAAAGTATATCGCAAAGAGAAAAGACTCTAGACGCGATTTCTCGTCAGTTGGTGCTGTCATCAACTGCCCCGGATCGAGCCACCGGTTCGCCGAAAGGTAAAGGACGAAATATGTTCATTCAGTTGCCTTCTAAGTTGCCGAGGAAATGAGCACTAGGGTTGTGGAAACTCGTATTGCCAACCCTACTATGGAAATTCCATTAGCCAAGATAACATAATTTCTAGGACTGGGCTATTACTTGGTGTTTGGTTTGAGTGGTGAAAATTGGACAGAAAAGTCTTTCAGCTTTTCCACTGTGGTGAAAAAGGAAGACCAACGAAGCTGTGCTATGGTGGGAATGAAATAATGGCCGGCCGCAAGTCGGCAAGCCAGAGTAGAAAGTCTGGAAAGGTTGCCGCCATCTGTGAGCGACGGCGGCAACCAGACAACCGGCAAGCCAACCGTCTGGGTGCCGTGCGTCGCTCATAGATAACAGTAGCTGTCTCAGAGTTTCGTGTCATCATTTGTTTGCTGACGGACTTGGTATTGGGGAAACTAACCCTTAACAGCTATGCTGTAAAGAGGCTGGTCGTTGAACCTCTTTATAACGAACACTGATATAGCGAATTATCGGATATAGCGAACTAATCACAAAGTTTGGTTGGTCATGCTTTATTTGGATGGGAGTTCCAGTTATATAACGAAACCGAAACCATGAAATCTGACGCGCTATCGGTTATAGCGAAGCAATTCCTGCTTTTCTTGCGTCACAAAATACTACGAAAGTTATTAAAAAGTAGAAAAAATACAAAAAGTAATTTCTAAACGAAAAATTCCGAAAGTTTAGATCGCCTGATATGCAAAAATGCGCGTTTCGGGAGGTAGTGCCACCTATGAACCGAGCAAATAACGGCGGTTGCGCCGCTGCTGGCCTCTATGCGAGGCATCAAGAACCAGTGCAGACTAAAGCCAACCGCCAACCACGCCACTCATAGCGGAGCTGCAAATGGCGACGAAGTGAAAAGCTGTCTCTCTGGAGACAAAAGTGAAGGTTTTGAGGGCGGTGGACAGCGGTCGGAAGAAAAAAGACATCACTGCGGACTTCGAGCTTGCACCAAGCACGATATCTACCGTCCTGAGTGCAAGGAAGAAGATTGAAGTCTGCTATGCAAACAACACCATCAAGACTGACCGAAAGAGTCTTAGGCCTTGCCTCGACTTGGACAGTGGAAGAGGCTCCGTTCTCATGGTTTAAGGACGTAACAGCGCAAAATTTGCCGGTGTCTGGTCAGCTTTTTCAAACGAAAGCAATCAGTCTGGCGTGTCTGTTAGGGCATGATGATTTCAGCGCGAGCAGCGGTTGGCTCCAGCGCGGTGGCTCCAGGTGAAGAGGCACCAGCCCAAAATCACGTCTTCAAATAAATGGAATAATAGATCCAGCTAACGTCGTTTCTCGTGTTGCAAATTGATATCCTCATGCTCCGATCTATTTTTTAATGCTGCTTAGTGACAGGTAAGGATCTCGTGGTCCGCAATAGCGCGTCTTTATATCTTAGTGCTGTGCACGTTTTTGCACGGGCTCGATTGCGGGAACGTTTGCGTCAAATATTGTGTGTACTTTTATAACGAATAATCGCATATAGCAAACAAATTTCTGCTCCCGATGCTAGTTCGTTATAACGAGGTTCGACTGTACTTGGTGTTTGGTTTGAGTGGTGAAAATTGGACAGAAAAGTCTTTCAGCTTTTCCACTGTGGTGAAAAGGAAGATCAACGAAGCTGTGCTATGGTGGGAATGAAATAATGGCCGGCCGCAAGTCGCCAAGCCAGAGTAGAAAGTCTGGAAAGGTTGCCGCCATCTATGAGCGACAGCGGCAACCAGACAACCGGCAAGCCAACCGTCTGGTTTCCGTCGTCGCTCATAGATGGCAGTAGCTGTCCAGAGTTTCGTGTCATCATTTGTTTGCTGACGGACTTGGTATTGGGGAAACTAACCCTTAACAGCTATGCTGTAAAAGAGGCTGGTTTATTTTTCGGGGTGGACAATTTCTCCGGATATTACTACAGTAAAAGCTCATTATAACAAAATGGGATATAACAAAGTAATCATAATTCCCTTGCTTGCTAATAGTGGGAAGAAATGGACAGTGGCTATAACAAACTAATGGTTATAACGAATAATTACGACCGCTCCTTCAACTTTGTTATAATGAGGTTTTACTGTATATTTATCTAGCGAAGCGATAACAATTGGGAATGCTGTCTCAATTCGTGCGTGCTCCGGTCCCAGCCTGCTTTATGTGTGTTGCAACCCGCAGACCGACGAATGACTCAAGCGGGCCTTTCTGTGGATGCGCAGGCGTGACCAGTTCCTGCACTGGGTGGAGTCGCTGACGGACCGGCAGACGCCGTCCTGGCTGGGGCTGCCCAACAACGCCGAGAAGGTGCTGCTCACCAACAGAGGTACGTCGGCCACCGAGCGTCGCTCTTCCCATCGGCCGGGACGGTGCTTCGGCGATGTTGACCATGTCTGGTTGCACTTCGGCAACGTCGGAACGTGCGCCGCTTTCAAATTTACAAGCTTCAGTTTTTGTGCGGACTCATTTTTAATTTTCCTCGGTCGGGGCCGTTTGGTGACGTAGGTTGCTGCGGCGGCTTTAGCGCCGCACGAATAGTTGCCACAACGAGATTATTGTGATCTCGCGACTCGCTCCACCTCACAAAAATTTGATTTTTCGTCTCGTTCGGTCCAGCCAGATTATAGAGATGGTTCAAGCAGGTTGTCGTTACGGATAGCGACTATATACTCCTTTTTGCCTCGAGTCCGACCACGGTCTATGCTACGATCTGTCGGAGTGAATCGAGCGGCGCTAAAAGCGCATCGTCACCGTGCTCCTAGTCTTTGCGCATTTGCCGTAACCAGCTAAACCAGTCGCGGGCAGAAAAACGCTCGGAGTCTTTGCGCATTCGCTGTACACCATTGGTTTAGCCGGTGGTCGCAAACCCGCGGAGGACGAGCGCCGTGACAGCGGACTTTTAGCGCCTTAGCGTTGGCTGAGGTCCAACTCGTAGCAAAACGCCGGCCTCTTACTCAGAGGCTTCCTGGAGGGTCTTTTAAAGTTTGGGCAGAGTAGAATAGAACGCGAAGGGTGTTAAAGGGACACTGACACCCCCCGAAATTTCTGCACATACATTGTTTAAATGTTGTCTGCACATTATACACACGTTTGTTTCTTTTGAAGGAACAACTAATTAGCCACACTTTGTTGTGTCATATTGTTCCATGTGCAAATGGTTAGAAAAATAAAAGTGTTTGCACGAATCCTTTAAAAGTTGCTACTTATCCCTTGGGCAGGAAAGAGTTAGTAGTCGAAGTGTCGCCCTCAATGCCAGTGTATGACCACATTCGTAAACCAAAAAGATAGATGACTTGTTAAAAAAAGTAACATTGATGTTCATGTTTATACACCATAAGGTCGGTCTGCCTTTGAGGTGCAGCGACACTAATTTATGCTGTAGATGAGAAATTCAGCCGGTGCAGCACGACTGCTAGACTGGGGTCTTGAACGTGCATGGCGCAGTAGCGATACATGACCGCACGCCAGTACGATGCTCATTTAGATGGAAACGGGCAGGAAGGGGTCTGAACCCAGGATTCCTGGGTTCTGCAGCGCTGGCTTTCGCTCTATGTGCTCGAGAACTGCGGTGCCGACCCCTCCATTTGATGCTTTGCTGACCACCGCCTTGCAGGAAGCGACCTGATTGCCAAGCTGCTCAAGATGCAGTTGCTGGAGGACGACGACGAGCCGGCATACGCCAGTGAGGAGGGTGCCGAGCCCGGCCGTGCGGGCGACGCCGGCAGGCCTGCCTGGATGGCGACTCTGCAGCAGTCTGGGACCACCTGGCTGCGCCTGCTTCCGCAGAGCCTCACCTGCCTCAGGCGCACCAAGGTACGGACGTCGGCTCACGCTGGGCTCGCCGCTCATCCAACGCAGGTGGCTGTTGCGGGTAGCTTCCGTGGCACAGTCTTTTAAAGGGGATGCCGGGGTAGTCTCATAGCCTAGAGGGCCGTCCAAGCAGGACGCACCAGTTGCAGCATTTGCTGCACCAGAAATGGAGGTTTTCCTCCAATTCCAATTTCTTTTTTGCCTGGAGAGAGGCTTTTTTCTGCTTGCGTCCTTAGAGGCTTAGACCGTGCCCATCATGTGAGCCCTGACAGCCACTTGCAAGCTCTGCTGGCTGCCGTCTCTGCCTTGTTGTCGTTGCCCAATCTCCCCAAAACAAGAAAGGAGAGGAGACGACGCCGAAGAGAAAAGCCGTGATGTTTGCATGGTTAATGTCCAACTTGAAAACTGACGCGCGCTGCAACTGTCACACTTTTTGAGAAGTGCGCGCGTTTTTCTTGTTGTGTGCGGCATCTGCCGTATTCTGTTCCTTAAAGGGGCCCTGCAACAACTTTTTGACTGGTTTTTAATTTGCACCTAGCGCGCACTGAACGTAGTAACTTAATGAAACTTTTCTTTTCGCAAAATTCGCTTTATTTTAAAAGTTGTAGGCAAATTAGAATTACAAAAATCAGCGGAGCCATAACTGGGAATGATTACCTCCGTTCATGACGAATAGCGTCAAACGGTCCGATTATGCGCGTTGTCAGGTGGCCGGCACACTCCCATCGCCAGCCCACTCTTGAGGCGATTCTAAATTTGTTGACACTTTCACAGCCCTGCACGATCTCCGCAGCCCAGCACGTGCGTTTGTGTCATTAGGAAGGCGAGCAATGCGCGCCATACGCACCAAACCTCAAATGGTGCCGACCAGACTGTCTGGCGTCTCAGCTAGTCTCACTAGCGGTACTCGAACGGTTGTTACATCGTTACCAGAGCCGACGCTCGCAGCGCTGTCACAGCTACCGTGCGCGCGATTCCATGCACAAGGGCTTCATTCGGCTCTCAAGCGACAGCTGAGCACGGCGCTACATGACCTCTGCTGGCAGGACAGAGCCACGCTAGCCGTGCTCAGCCATACGGGGCCAAATGGCCCGTTCTACGTGCGCCGCCTGCTGGCCGACTGTCATTCCAGCTAGTCCTCGTTCTAAGGTATAAGCGCGGCCTTCTAAGTGCGTTGATGGCTGCCTTCGTAGTGTCTGTCGGTCGTACGTCTTCCTGCTGATCAAAGCGTCACTGGATCGAATCAGCGGCGCGGTCTTTGTTATTCATTTATCTGACCCGCAAAGTGGGACTAGATAGCCAGATAGATACTATAGATAGATAGATAGATAGATAGATAGTTCGATAGATAGCATAGATAGATTCGTAGCCGAAACGTGCGTGAAGTATCCAAAGTGCTATTAGCGACATTAAAGACCAGTAGTTAGCCCAGGACCAAAAACGCTACATTTTGCGCGCTTTTGGTATCGCTGGGCGCCTCTCGTCGGTGGAGGAGGTTTCCGCGTCGTCCGGTTAAATTATGACGCGCTGATATTCAGTTACTCTCTCCGTGCCCGCTGGCTTGCCCGAACCCCAAGAGACGTGGAAACCGCAAAAAGGTAGACTGCTTAAATATGATTGCAGCGCCTCTTTAAAGACAATGAAGGCAATTTCGGATATTTTTTGGCGATTGAACTGGGTTCCAGGCACGTCTCAGGCCACGTTGCCCAAATTTCAGCCGAAACCGGCGCTTGTGTGCCGCGCAAATCAATTAAACAGTCGCGGTAATAATCGTACCGGGATCGACTGGGGCGACGCCCGAGAGTTGCGGGAGAAGCCAGGAGAAGCGGAGCTCACGTGACCGTTGCGGGGCCAAGAAGCGCGACGTCACAAGAGACGCGTCAGCGATTGGTCGAAACGAGAGACGTGCCCTCGGTCACGTTTTGGTTCGCGATTTTTAGGAATACTGTTCTAATTTCCGCTTGAATAACCATGAAAAGTATAAATCGGACCGAAAATGATTACTAAACCGTAAATAAAACAGCATAATTGTTTTTCTCTTTGCTACGCTGGACGCGAAACGGGCAACGAGCAACTATGGGCAAACAAAATAAAATAAAAAAAGAACACGCGGGAGACGTTTGGTTTTGGTTTCAGATGTCGGTGTCGTGTTTACTTTGGGAACACGGTACTCGAAGGATTCTGCAAAATGGTAGTCATGCCAAATTTGTGCGCTGTAGATGGCTGTTCTAACGGTCGACTGAAGACCAGTATTCGTTCGGGCGACGCTAGTTTTCACGTGTGGGTTGCTGTTCGTGTTCTTTGACGACGAAAAGAGAGGACGTCCGACTTTGGTGAAAACCAAAAATGGTGCTGTTTATTTTCTCCTTCTTGGGGAGCGTCCCCCGCGGAGGAACCGGTTCCCGGAACGGCCGGGTCGCTGCCGCTTTCCCTCGGCATCTCCCCCGCGTCCCTGTCCTTCGGCAACGCGCCGCTCTCATCTCGCCCGCGCGAATGTTGCTCACTGCTTTCCTGCTCGGAGCCTGCGGGCCGCTCGTTGCCGGCTGGGCGGTCTCCGTCGGGTGATGGCGGAGGCCGCCACACACGTACTCCCGTTCCGTTGGTGTTAGGTCACTGAACGGAAGCCCGAACTCGCTCGCGAGAGCGGCATTGTCGTCCATGTTGACAGATTCGACGAAACGACCGCGCCACCGCGCTGCTATAACCCACCGCGGTAACCAGAGTCTCGATCTCCTAAATACTACCGATACCGACTATTCACACTTGACGTCACTCCCTACGTCACCTCCGTTTTCGGAGGCCCAGAAATGAGAATGGAGATAGTTCAGTTTCGGTTTCTTCAGTTCTTTCGTAGGCACAGAAATACGCGTCACAAATGTCTACAAAAAATTGGGCAGCGTGCTAGGTTCCCAAGAAGCCTAGAAACACCATTTAGAAAAATTAAATAAAATCGTCCTAAAAATGCAAAAAATCGCAAAAAAGTTCATTTTTCAAAAATTCTGTATTTGGGTGCCTTACAAATCCAAGCACCTCTCTCCAAAATAGTATAGCATAATTCAAACTCAAAGTATAAAAAAAATTATAATTAGTAAATTACGTCGTGCAGGAACGCGTCCAAAAATCTCACCGAATGAGAAAACTCGACATTGAATGACGCACCCTCCGCGCTCCGCTTGGTGCACGCCCATTCGTGGCCATTTTGGTCTCGTTCGAAGCTTGTTTCTCTGTCTACATTTTTGGCGCCATTAAAAATGGCGTCCGCCCGGGGAAAGCACAGAATACCGCGTTTCCCGCGGAGAAAGAAACCGAGCTACCGATTGGCTAAGAAGCACACGATGCAGCAAGCGCTGTCACTGTTAGCTGAAGCGCATGCCTTCTCTCCTGAAAAATGTCATTCTCCTCTCTCACTCTCCTTCCTCGCGGCGTGGAAGGAGTCGGGAGCAGCCGATATCGTTGTTTGTCGTCTGCTAGCGGTTGCGTTTTGGCTTCAAGCACGTTATTTTTCGGCGTCTCGCCTGCTTTGTTTAGCTCGACGTCTTTAGGAGACATCGGTAGTGATTGCGATGCGCTCAGTCTGAAGCTTTCGACGCAGCGTGCGTACGGCAAGTGGAAGCGTCGGGCGTAGAACAAGAGGACTTCGCCGCATCACCAGCCGCGTTGCCTGCGACGGACATGCGGCAAGTTCAGCTGCCAGCAGCTACATCCTCCTCCGAGGTGCCCGGCCCTGTTGTGAGCAATGAAGAAGACAACGGCTTCGGCCCTGGTGCGTCACGACTCGACTCGCATTTCTACACGGCAAGCGAAACTGCTCAATGTGCGGCGCGGGCTGACAAGATGAAGCAGGATTTGGCCGCGAAGTCTGCCACGCAACGTGAAGTTTGACCTCCTCAATGTCGCTGTCGAGGATAAAGAGACAGATTTCGGCACGCAGTTTGTGATCGTGGATTTGAACGTGTTGAACATGTTCTTTGCGACCACCAAATGTAGAGCAGTGCGGAATGGCCGTGCCCATTCACAAGCTGGTGCTTTGAAAACGTCCCCGCGTCCCCTAAAAAGTCCTTCTGAGGGCTAGCCAATTGTTGCATATGGGGCTGCTTTCCCTATCCGTGCCTCTCCATTAGTATGAAATTCAAACCAAAGACATTCCACCCATCTAAAGCTTGAATGTTGTTAGTTATGCATACCCAAATTTCAAAGTCGATTTTCTCAGCTTTGGTTTTTCAGCCTCTTCTCCGGCCAGGAAGGCTTTTTGATTCACCTGCACTCAACCGGTTTTTATAAACTTGGTACTATTTTCTTTGGAATGAACTAGACTGCAAGCTAAAGCTATTTTTATTATGATATTTTGTGGTATATAAAACTGGCATATCATTATTAGACATTGTTATAGCCGCTATTGTATGTCTTCTATTCACTTTAATTTTTTTACGTGATTATATGGTGCTAAAGAAATAAAAATAGCTTTAGCATTGTATGGCATTTCTTTAGGAAGCAATTGATACCTTTTTTTCATTAAAATTTTAATAAGAAAGGTTTTTAGAACCCTTCCTGAAATTACCATTAATATATCGTGTAACTTTGACAGGTATATCTGATCAATTATGAAATCAACAATAAACTGCATGCACTGTGCAGAAAATCATTGTGATAGACCTATAGAAAAAAATATTTTTGAGAACCCACTTCCTCCCTTAAAAGGAAGTGTGAAACAGTTTCTTCTCTGCAAAGGATGGCAGGTAGTCAGCTCGTGGCATTGGGCACAGCAAGGAGGAGGCAGGAAATAACTAACGGGCTTCATTTGTGCCTAACCTACAGCTTTAGCTAACTAGTAGGTAGTTCTAGGAATAAACCCCACCGAACATAAAGCCTGGAACGGGAATCTGATTTTGTTCGCATGCGCTGGTTTTTGCTGAAAGCGCTCCTCTTCCTTTCCTTAACTTACTCTTTCACCCAAATGGATGGCGCCTGCCTCTTAATGAAATGAGCGAGGAAACAATTTTTTGCCAACAGACGATCCACTCGAAAACCTTGTCGGAGGTTGAGCTGCAAGTCTCGGCTGTAGCAAAAGAGTAAAAAGGAAAACTTTCTACGGCCTATAGCCAGTTTGGAGACATGACGCTTGCTCGAGGAATCCTGCAACGTCCCGACTGCAAATGGCATCGCGCACGAGACGGAAGGTTCATCAGATTCCCTTATGTTTCACAGTCTCTCTAAGCGAAAACAGTGAATGCTTATAGTGGTTGGGAATATGGACAAAACGAAAGTTTCTGGTGCAGGACAACATTGGGGACCCCCTGTACCGCTGCCTGGAGCGTGAGGTGAATGTGGGCGCCAAGCTCCTGCGGGTGAGTGCGCAGCGACCTGGAGGACATGGTCCGCATTTGCCGCGAGGAGCGGCGCCAGACCAGCTACCACCTTTCCATGATGCGGATCCGCCTGAGTGCATGCCTAAACTGCCTACAAGAGCCCTGACCATTGACATGAACATATCTCCAACTCGGGATCAATGGTTTTCCCAGGAAAACTGCCGGTGCTGCTATTTTGTTTATTTGTGCCTCCTTGGAGTTCTCGGGCTGGTTTCACTAAACCATGCTCAGGCACTCAAATGCTCTTTCTTGTCTCTAACCCTGATGAGTAAATCGTCGGTTTCAGTG
>JAZHYW010068592.1:0-10406 GCA_037355805.1 Ixodes ricinus
AAAGGAGAGATCGAGTGATACAGCAAGAATTGTTCCGGGGATTTAAAGGGGAGGGGGTATACGTGTATATGCAGTATTGTAGACACAGCTATATAATAGTGAATGATCATAATAATAATTATTATTATTATAATGATAATAAACCAATGTTTATTCTTAACTCCTTGGACGGAAGTGTAATACCGTGGCCCGGTTGAAGATTAAATCAAGTTTGGGGGTTTTAGCCCTGTAAAGTCGGCGAAAAGAACAACGCTGCGAGCGAATACACGAAATTAAAGAGAAAAAAAAAGAAAGTTACAGATAGGTGAAAGTTGTAAAAACAAAAATCGAGCAAATTAACTCACGTTTTGTGAAGCACAGTAAGATAACAGGTAGCCAAGAATGAGAAGTCTACTCGCAGAACGGTAGTGATTAAGCTAAGTTAGAAAAATAAAAACAGGGGAACAGGTTACACTGTAGGGCGTGAACAAAGCGGAGCAAAGTGTCTCACATATAGCAAGCCACAAAATAAAATAAAAAAAAAATATATTCGCAAAAAGAAAATAATTGGTTAAATAAATCGATGATGTTAGAGTGGAGAAAAGCACCTCGGGAGTTGTACGACAGATGGTAATTTAACACGCACATCAGAAAACAAAGTAGACGCAAAAATCGTACCACCTTTACAAAAAAAATTTTGGGAAATCTTGGGAATATGGAATCATGTGTCTGGCTGCACCGGATTTCATAGAACGACGAGGCACTACGGAACGTTTTCCTGTTCGCAGCATTCTAGGAATGTCATACTAAATGTTAAATGAAAGTTTGCAACGAGATTAAAACATAATAATTATACCAATAATAATGAGAATAAAAATGTTACATTTCATTTACATTTTAAGGAACAAAAAATTGCCAAACACTGGCCTGACTTGCACTCGGTGCAACTTGACCTATGACAGTGCAGTCTAAACTATGGTCACGGCGAATTGGAGCGCGCTGAATCCGCTCATATTATTGAAGACATGAAAATTGTGGGAGAGCTCCGATTACAATGACCAGCTACTTACATGCACAAATACCCATGAATGATAATGACCACGAATGTATGCGTGCATGTGCACAAACAAACAATGCAGCTGCAAATTATTGCAAAACATGTGTAGCCCCAAAGGAGAATCGAACGCTGCCAAAACTGTAGAATGAACACGTCACCAATGTGAGTACAAATCTTTAGATTTCATACTACGTGAACGTGTATACATCAGATCCTAAACTATAATTCAACCAAAACTGTATGTATTAAACCAGTTTGCCAGCATCTGGGCCCGTTTGCTCGAAGCGCTAACCGCGGCTAAAGTTAGCCGCAGTACCTAGGAGAGGGATTTTAAATCACGTGACTGGCTTGGTAGGGATGCGGGGAAACATGGCGGTGCCCCGGTGAGTGAGCGCCGCTCGCTTTGGAACTAATAAGTCGTTGTAGCTGCAATATCGAACGCGTTAGTCAGCAACGAATGGTGCAGGAGGCTTTCGCTTTGCATTTCCTCACTTAAATCTCAAAGCATGGGCAATGACCTCGTCGCATTTTTTAGATAGTCTTTCGATTCTGGCCATTCCTAAGCCTAAATGAACGCGATAATTGTCGGCATGGCAACGTCTTTAGAAAGTGGATTGCCTTGATGAATCGGCCGGGTATTGATAGCACACAAAAGCAGACAGCGTCCCACTAGACCTTTCTCTAAGTTTCCCAAGCGCCGAGGTGCATGCTACGAGTGTAGTTACACGCGCTGCACGTGCTGGCGTCTGCAGTAGTAATTGTTCTAAAGCAAAAAGTCTAAAGCCAATTTTGCCTTGCACGCGCGTTCGTCAAAGCCTTATTATGATTATTTACTTCGAATCTTTTATAAGAGGAAGGCCAGCGCGCGTGGACCGTAGAATTACACTTCTAGCGTTCTCCTCAATGCTTGGGTAATTTAGAAAAAGGTCTAGTGGGACGCTGTCTGCTTTTGTGTGCTATCAATACCCGGCCGATTGAGTCAAGGCGATCCACTTTCCAAAGACGTTGCTATGCCGACAATTATCGCGTTCATTTAGGCTTAGGAATGGCCAGAATCGAAAGACTATCTAAAAAATGCGACGAGGTCATTGCCCATGCTTTGAGATTTAAGTGAGGAAATGCAAAGCGAAAGCCTCCTGCACCATTCGTTGCTGACTAACGCGCTCGATATTGCAGCTACAACAACATTTTAGTTCAAAAGCGAGCGGCGCTCACTCACCGGGGCACCGCCATGTTTCCCCGCATCCCTACCGAGCCAGTCACGTGATTTTAAAATCCCTCTCCTAGGTACTGCGGCTAACTTTAGCCGCGGTTAGCGCTTCGAGCAAACGGGCCCTGGTTTACGGTTTACGGTTTAATGGTTTTACCTTACGTTCTACGATTTTACCTAAAGTCAATGTATGGTTGTCTTAGTAGATTCAAAATGAAATACTAGAGTTTTGCTTTCTTGATAGTTCAGCAAGACGTTCTTGTCTCCTCGTTTTTTATCGGATGCATTCGGTCGCTCGAATTAATCTTCTGGGTCACTCAGAAAGAGTAGGATGCACACCAGCTCGCAAACGCCTTCCAGCACATATTTACAGTAAATTTACAGTATTCTACAGTTTTAGTGGGCTATTTCTTTCAGTACAAATCGTATTGCAGACATGTGCCATCGAGCCTGTTGCGGTATTGCGACTGTACCTCCGCGGACAATATAAGCTTAAATAACCGGACTTGTTTGTGTCCGCGGTCTCCACAAGCTCTCTTTTCTCTCAATTTGTGAAATAGTCCGAAGTATATATGGGACCCCAACTTCGCATTCCATTCCTAGTTCGAATCCCAACTCTTTCAAGAACTGCAGCAGGTCCACTCTAAAAAAAAATCCGTTCTTGAAAAGGTTTTTCGAGGCCCCAAGAGCTCTTTCAGCTCGTGAAGAACGGTTTCGCCTCAAACACAATCGCATCCTGGCGCACAAAAAGGGCAACTTGGCGATGAAGAATTCTCTCGCATCAAAAAAGCAGGTTAAAATAACCCGTTATAGGTTTTTCGCGAAGAACTCTTTTTTTTTTTTTTTGGGGGGGGGGGGGGTGCTTAAAATAACTTTTTTAGGGCGCAAACTATGGACCAGCCAAAAACCCGATGTGTGTTCTTTATTCTTTTTTTTTTTACGACCAGATTTTATTTTAGAGTGTACGCCCAAGAAGTTTTGGGGACCGTTTCAGCTTGAGAATGTCCGCGATAGCACCTACCAGTGTTCCCGCATTGCCGCAGCAGAGTCCTATAAAACTCGCACATCATCGCCACGCGGCGCTGAAATCGATGGCTGCAAAATGGTGGTCTGGTGCCATCGAATCAAACCTCGGAAGGCAGTCCTGACAAAGCTTGCTCCCGAGTCGGCAAGCGGGATGTCCTTCTCCGTTCGAATTGATGACGGACTGCAGCGGACGCCACGCGCCATCGCAGCCAATCCGGCGCGGTGAACCTGCCACGTGACTGATCGCGCCCTAAATCCGCTGCGTTCTTCCTGAAGGTCATGTGACACTCGATCGAATATGAATAGGCTTTGATGGCTCGTAACTTCACCTGCTGTGCATGGTTAGGTGAAATAGGGTATAGATAACGGGTGTAGTTTTTTTTTCTTTTTTACAAAAATGCCCGACGAAAGCCAACGCGCTCGTAATCTCCCGACCGGTCGTAATTCGCCAGCTGTTCAAAGCTACCGCAAAAACGTTTCGGATACCTTTTTTTCTAGTTATAAAATGGTCGACATCAGACGATCAGATAAAGCGTTCGTCTTGATCCTCCAGTTTAGTCGGGCGATGGTACAGCCATTCGAGAGTTTTAGTAGATCATTCCAATAACTCCGATGATGGTACACCCGACACTTGGCAGCGTGCATGCATGCGACCTTATCGTTATCGGAGTGACCAGAACGCTCTACCAACACTCCCTAATGGCTCTGGTTGCAGCGTGGCTCTATGTTACTCTTTCTTTTCTTTTTTTTTGTCAAGTGACATGACTTGTCGGAGCGGCTCGTGTCAACTCGAGTAAGATTTAGGACAGAACCTATGCGTTCTTTCATTCGCGGGAAACAAGCGAACGTTTTTTTGTTTGAAGGCAGAACGCGCCTCCCTATGCACCCGGTAAGGATGCGCGAACGGACAGAAATGAAACAAGCATTCGTCTGCTTTAGAATTTATCAAACAAAAAAAGTTCGCTCGTGTCTGTACGCGAGCTAAAATTGCATCATCGTTATTGTATTTTGTTAACACGATTATCTTCAACGATTATCCTGCTCGTCACCCGCCTCTCCTATGACGTTCTCAGCGTTTTTTGCATTCACCACGTCACCTGGGAGCTACCTCGCAAACAAGTATGCAGAAGAGGAAACGTAGAAAATGCACGGCCGCCGTTTTTTCAACATATTTTTTATTTATTTTATCAGCTTCGAATTAGCTCACAAAATAATAGACAAAACTTTATTTTGTTTCAAAACGACGTTTGCGTGTCAAGTTTCAGGTAATCTAGTTATGGAAATCGAATTTTGCAAGACCTGTCGAATGTACTGGTCCTTACGACCGCTCCCAGTACTTACTTCAGTTATGCACACGAATGCGATACGATATACTAATTACCTTCTGAATGAAAAATAGAGTCACCTGTGGTCTTCTTACATTTATATGGAATATTATGATAATACTCCAACACACGGCTCTGACGTCACACGCCTGCTGCGGTGGCGTGACGTCAAAGCCACAACATGTCGGTTCTGCGCACGCGCAAGCAATGCCCACCTTTGTTGAGGTCAGATGCGAACTTGTTTCAAAACAGCGTTGGTGTATAGTGATGTCGTAAAAAAAAACGATTTAATTGCACTAAAGTATACAGCGAAAATTGGTTTTTGATCTTTAAACCTGAGCGAGGGCTTCGCGGACGTCGACAGATAGATTTATCGAATTTCCACAGGAGTTCGCAGGCAGTTTCATAAGGAAGGACTCACGCGATACAAGACTGTGCAGAAGGCTATCGCACTTTAACTACATGCGCAGCAATTTTGGGCAACAAGTTGTTTTGTGTAGCTTTCTGTTCGCAATCCAAGACTTGGTTCCCATTTATATAGGGGCACGTATCTAGGCCTTTGAAATTTCATGTAGTAAAAACCTACCACTAAATTACACCGCTAATGAAAAACGTGAGCTCGCCGCGTGGGCGTCAATTTTTACTGCCTCTTTTTACATCGGTATTTTAATCTACGCACCATGTGCGGAGTCTATTGCCTAACAGGCTGCCTCTAACTTTGGTGGCAGGCTTATGAATTGGCGGCGGACGCTGCACACTTAAAAATCGTAGGTTTTATTTAGGCCGGTTTCAACGTGCACGTGTGCTGAAAACTCTATCGTCGTCGGTAGACATAATTATACACGGCTGAGTAGCGCACTTGCGCCTTAATGCACGCGCGCCAGTCTCCAGTACAAGTTCAGCGCATTTTGATTGTATGTCACCAAGCTCGCCCACGTTGATACATATTTGCTAACTAAAGCATTAGGAACAGTAGTAATGTAAGTGCTGCGCCATTTGCGCAATATTGCGCCATGAACGAAAATCTGCCCCATCTCGCGCCAAAGTGCCATTTTTACAGCGGAACTAGTTTCCCCAGGATCATGTCCGCGAGCAACTAAATGTCGACACAACACTCCGGACAGCTACCGCCATCTATGAGCGACGAGCGACGGCGGCAACCTTTCTAGCCTTTCCACTCTGGCTTGCTGACTTGCGGCCGACCATTACTTCATTCCCACCATAGTACAGCTTCGCTGGTCTTCCTTCTTCACCATATTGGAAAGGCTGAAAGTTTTGCTAAGAATTGCGCCACACCTGCGCCGAAATGGGCTTAAGCGAAGCAAAAATAAAGATCTTTCATTGTTGGTCTACCTTGATGTTCAAAGAAGTAAGAGGAAATGAAAATAGTACAAATATGTATTTCACAGCTTCTATACTCTCCTTATGCTTTGCTTGATTTTAGGTCAGAGCAGCTCGAACACAGAACCAGGAACGCACATACTAAAAGCACAAGTCACTCGACATTCGCCGCACTTGATTGATTCAGTCGATTAAAGACCACGTACAGGAACATGCACGAATGCCATAAGGTCGCGCTTTGACGCTGTTTGGTTGGTCCCATCGGCTCGTAGCGTCGGATGCACTTTAATTTAAGGTGACACGAAGTATAGAGATTGCTCGTCAACCGCGCTGGCCGACTAATGCGCTGGCAAGTTGATCGCCGAAATCGTCTAAATTTTCAGACGATGTCCGCAAAACCAGGAGCCAAAACTCGCGAGAAAACATTGCAAAATAGGAGGATGGCGGCTACTGTGATAAGACAGATCCAGGGTCTTGTACTCCCGATGAACTCACTTGACTATCCTCTCTATGGCATGCCCCCGTGCCGCTTTTCATCGCCGCTATCCTGCGCGCGCGCGTCGAGCTTCACCGCTATGCACCGGAGTGCTAGGAGCAGCGGCCAACACGGGTGAGCGCCTGGGTGAGCGCGATAGGCTCGGAAATTATGCTCAGTACTATTTCAGGTCTACCTTTTTTTGGTCTTGATTGTAGGTTGATCTCGAATTGTGAAAAGCTGCGCCGAGAGATAGAAAACGAAACGCGGGTTTGTATTTGAATAAATATGGTATAGTCGAGGCAGTTCCCGCGCAGCTGTCGGTCGAAAGAGTAGAGAACTTTGACTTCACTCTGGTTCCAACGACCGCCGAAGAGCAGTCACTTTTAAGACCCAAATGTAGGTTTTCACGATATTTGTGGGTGGTTTTTTATTCAGTTTATAATTCTCGTATTAGATTCTTGAATTCGGCTGGTTAGTAAAACGGGGTGGAGCATTCTTATTGATAGACATGTTAGGGGAGGTGCTGGTTTTTAGTGGCATTACAAAAATTATATTTACAGGCTAAATAAACTACCGGGTGTAAAAGTGGGAGGAGAGAGAGGCTTTATCCCCAACCGTCGATGTCGGAAACGACGTTCTCCGACATCGACGGGGACGGCCAAGTCCGAGAAGGTACGGGCTGTGCCTCGCCAACCGCTGATTAAGGCGCTCTTTGTGTCTAGGTTGGATCCCAATACGTCCGTGTCAGATATTGAGGATTTGATAACCCCTTCTCTCGAGGGCAAGTGTGTCGACATCACAAAGCTAAAACCGAAATTCCATTCTTATTCATCCTTCCACATTGCAGGTGAACAATCTGCTTTTGATATCTTAAACAAATCAGAACTTTGGCCCGAGGGATCAATCTTTCATCAGTTTTTTGGAAAATTAGACAGTTCGCGAGTTTATGAGGCCGAATCTGAAGCTCTCGTGAATGCTTAGGACTCTAGAGGTATATTATCAAAACACACGGGGCTTGCGTTCAAAGTCCTCTGAGTTCATGTCCAATATTCTACTAAGTTCTTCTGATGTCGTATGTTTAACCGAAACCTGGCTCTGTCCCGGAATTTCCGATAGTAGCTATTTTCCACCGAACTATGATGTGTTTCGCCAAGACCGGGATTACGACGGCACGGGTATGAAATATGGGGGTGGCGTACTGGTGGCCGTTAAGTCACCAGTGCAGTGCAACCGCAGGAAGGACCTGGAAAGCTATGCTGAAAGTGTCTGGGTAGAAATCCCCGCTAGCGATGGTTATAATTTTTTAATTGGAAACTATTATTTCCCTCCTCTTTTCGATGATGCAGCGTTTGTAAAACATTTTGAAACCGTTCAGAAAATAGTTGACTTATCTAAATTTCGGGTCCAGATCTATGGCGATTTTAATTTGCCCGGAATTGACTGGACAACTGGCGTTGCTTCTTGTTCAGCAAGTGTGACTTCGAGGAAAGCTTCTTGGCTACTTTCGTTTACAAACTTTTTGATTTTCATCAGTATAACACGATTGCGAATAATCATGGAAATGTACTAGATCTATGTTTATCTAATGCTCCGCTTGAGCCTACGATTCTGGCCGTAAATCCCTTAGTGCCGGTCGATGTTTATCATCAGCCTTTCACAACAAAATTCTGTCTGTCATGCAGGCCTCGTGTTAAAAGAAGTTTTGCGGCGTATTCCTATTCTCGAGGGAATTATCTTGAATTATACAAATTTTTGGATGAGTATGACTGGTCAGAGGTCTTAGCTGATAATATAGTTGACTCAGCAACAGAAACCTTAACGTCTATTGTCAAGAATGCTCAGGATATTTTTATTCCGAAACGAGTTGTGCGCGCATGCAGCTATCCTAGCTGGTTTTCAAAAGAGTTGAAAATTGCCTCACGTAAAAAGCTTCATTACCATCGTTTGCATAAGAAAACAGGATTGGATCTGTGGTACCAAAAGTTCAGTATTTATCGTGGTTTGGTGAAAAAACTCTACGATCACGATCACCGCTTGTACTTAACTGGTATAGAGTGTAGCCTAAAAAAGAACCCAAAGAAATTTTGGCAATTCACTAAAAAACATTTACGTGAAAATAAGTCGAATATTTGCCTTCGTGACGATACCGGATATCAGTGTTGTGCGGGTGACATTGCAAATCGTTTTGCTCAGTACTTCAGTTCCTGTTATTCCTCTTTTCTTACGAACAGCTCCTCCAGTGTCATCGGGGTTGAGCGTTCTGATTATTTTCCTACATTTACTGTTTGCATGGAAGACATTTTAGAGGCCATAAAAGATTTGAAACCCAAGCTATCAACCGGAATCGATTGCATACCTAGTTTTATTATAAAGGGTTGTTGTTCTATACTTGCACCTATATTAATGCACATTTTCAACTTGTCTCTTTCCCAGGGTTATTTCCCCGAACTTTGGAAATTTTCCGTAATTGCGCCTATTTTTAAATCCGGTGATTCCACACTGGTCAACAATTACCGACCGGTGTCGCTTTTATGTGGGTTCGCTAAGGTATTTGAAAAGGTAGTACATAAGCGTCTTTACTTTTACATAAGCCCGATGATATCTGATGTGCAGCACGGATTTCTAAAAGGGAGATCTGTAGAATCGAACTTATGTTCATTTTTAAATTTTTCAGCGCCGATTGTTTCCAATAGGGGTCAGGTGGATGCTATTTATTTCGACATGTCGAAAGCGTTTGACCGTGTTAGTCACGATTTACTGTTGAAGAAGCTTGCTCTGCATGGTTTCAGCCCGCACGTATGCGCATGGTTTTTTAGTTACTTAAGGGGACGCCGCAACTCTGTCCGTGTTGACGATAGCTACTCTAACGAGTTTCTTTCAATATCTGGGGTGCCACAGGGCTCTATTCTGGGACCGCTTTTGTTTACTTTGTTTGTTAATGATATTGTGTCTTGTGTTAGTGACGCAAATATTCTTCTCTTTGCTGATGATGTTAAACTGTTTTTAAGTGTCGAGTCAGTAATGGATTGTGCTCGTCTTCAAGCCGATATAGATAGTATTTCAATTTGGTTTGTTCAAAACTGCTTATCGCTTAATCCCGGAAAAAGTAAATCAATTGCATTATCTAGAAAGCGCGAAATCATTTATTTTTCTTATAGACTTGATGGTGCCTTGATTCCAAGGGTATCTTTAGTAAGGGATCTAGGTGTCCGTATTGACAGTTCTCTCCTGTTTAATGAACATGTGTCTATAACTGTTAATGCTGCTTTAAGAGTGCTGGGAATAATTTCTCGATTGTGTCATCAATTTTCATCACCCTTTTGTTTGTTGCATTTGTTTAAGTCGCTAGTCCGATCACGCTTAGAGTTTTGCTCGATAGTCTGGAATTCTTTATCGCTTAGTCAATCAACTGCAATCGAAAATGTTCAAAAACGGATGATAAGAATAGTGTACGACCGCTATATTGGAAGGAGGTGTTTTTATCACTATGAAACATTGCTTAACCGCTTTTCACTATGTAAACTTGCCATGAGGAGGCAGTTCAGGGATTTTGTTTTTCTTCATAAAGTTGTTCATGGTCATGTCAATTCAATGGTTCTGCTGCAATCTATAGACTTTCATGTTCCGCAAAGGATGAGTCGAACTGTGTCAACGTTTTATCCCTCGTGCATGTCTTCTATATCCCCTTTGTCAAGAATTCAATTGGCCTTCAATAAGGAACATCACCTCGACATTTTCGTTTCCCTTAATGATTTTATCTTGATGGTTCGCAACTGGATGTCTTTCACATAAATATCGCAAGCATTTTTTATTTCCACTTTCGTATATTTGTAATCTATATTTATGTATATTTTTATTGTGATATGTACTTAATGTATTTAATGTTTGATATAGTGTGTTGTGTAAGTTTCCTTTTTGTGCACCACAGGATCAAACTGTAAAGTTGTTTGTGGGCACGTGCAAATAAAGATTTATTATTATTATTATTAT
>JAZHYW010068594.1:0-31952 GCA_037355805.1 Ixodes ricinus
ATAACAAGTTATCTACGCCCATTGCATTGCATGTGTGAATATCCTTGCCAGAAATACTTTAGTAGTAGTTTTGAAATGCTTTAACAATCAAGATTAGCTCCTGGATAGTTAAACCTTCTTGTTCTTTTTCTAATATTTCTTTCGATGGGGAATATCGCCTCTCATCATCCAGGGATCGTTTGGTGGGTTACTCGCCAAGCAAAACTTCCTCGTGTGAGAACGTATCACAGCTCCACTATATCCTTCTGCCTCGAATTTTTGAAGCTTTGCTCTAGTGAGATTGATGTCGTCGTTGTGAAAACCGGGACTAATGCTTTCCATCTCATGGAATAACGAGAGAGTTTGATGGAGTTCGCGCTGTTCCTGCTCGTTTTCATAAGATATTATTGTAGAGCGTTCAATTTCCAAGTTTTTTACCTCTTGCTTAAAACTGTCCCGTATTGCAAAAATATTCATATTACGAGTTTTAAGGCTTTCTGACAGAATTAATGAAACACCTTTTGAAAACTTCTCATCCTTTAGAAGCTTCGCGTTAACTTTCCACAGCTCCCATTTGGGCCGAAAAACACGGAGAGTTTTGGTTCCAAAGCTAACAGAAACTAAACAATGGTAAGAAAAGGACACCGGTTTGACGCTATAGTTCATTATTAAATTAAATGCTTCGCCTGGCACATATATTTTATCAATACGAGCGTGTGAAACACCTTGAAAGTGAGTGAAGCCTAATGATCGGTCTTTCCGACATGCCACATCTACAAGGGTGCGCTCCTGGAGTTTGTCAATGAATAATGCAGAGCTTTTGTCATACCGTGTCTGCTGCAGTGCACGGTCTTCTGAGCTACAGACACAATTAAAATCGTCCATTAGTACTACTGCTTTGTCGGTGTTCAGAAATGCTCTGAAATCTGAAAGTAAGGAGTCCTTCCATTTACCGTATTAGGAGCATATATATAAATAAAACGCCAGTTATTCTGTCTTAAAGAAAGGCCACATGAAATGAGACGCCCTTCCTGGTCACTGGTCAAGGAAACAGACGAATAGCCAAGCTTTTTACGAAGAAACAAAAACAACCGGCAGAAAGGCCTACTGCATGACTCATTCACATTTCGAAGTCAGTCCGAAAAGGCATTATTGCCTCTGCCACGTCTTCATCTGATGAAAATTTGGTTTCTTGTACTGCGGCTATGTCAACATGCTCATGATTCAAGAGCCTTAAAAGTTGGTACTGTTTCCTTTTAGACCTTAAGACCCTTACACTTAACGAGAAAAAGTGCAAAGGCAGCGCGGATTCTATGAGGGGCATTAGGGTAAGTTAAAGCCCTTCATGACCGTCTTCAAGCGTCTTATGGCTACCTTGTTTTCGATATGGATGATGTATGGTTCCTACCTGCTTCCTATCTATTCTTGACCTTGCGATAGGCCCTTCATCAGCTACCACAGCATCAGACTGATGGCCGAGTCCTTCTGAAAGATCTTTCTGCTTCAACGCGTCTGCCCCAACCCGATGGTCGTTTGTGCTACCTCTAAGGTAGTAGTGGTGTCGTCTTCACCAGGGGCGGATTTAGAGGGGGGTCCGGATGTCCTGACCCTCCTCTTGATTTCTGCATGTGTAAAATTTAGGGCGTGAAACGAGGGAGAGTTGGAGGGGGTTCCTAAACAAATGGTACGCTGACCAACACCTGACCCCCCCCCCTCAGGAAATTTCTGCATCCGCCCCTGGTCTTCACCTACTGTTGCATCCTCCTACTCGACGACCGTGGTTGTTGACGAGTTATCGCCATCATCGTCAGGTGAAAGGAATGGTTCAGGGAGGTGTTTTGGATCGTTTTTTGTAGTGCTGGGGTCGGTCACTGCTGCTAGTAGGTCACCTTCTGCTTGGCTCACAAAGACTGCTGCGGGCGGTGTGTGCCCAGAAGCATTGACAACCTCCGATACATCCATCAAGAGCTCAGACTGTTCTTTTCATCCTGGGATAATGTTCCGCGAAGCTTGCTTGCATAAGTTGTGACGCAGTCGTCTGCGGTGTGTCCTTAGCGCATCTACATTCCGAGCAGCGCGGTGTTCTGCACTGTCGGTGGACGTGCCCTCCCTGCTGCACCTGAGGCACAAGGGGGTCTTCCTGGAACGAGGATGAAAGACTGACATCCGTATACTTCAAGTAGGAATGGAATTCTGTCCGTGGTGATTCCTTCATGCAGGGTAATGTTAACTTCCCTGTTGAGGGTGTCCATGTGCTCCATGCCGGAATAACGCCACTCTTCTCGGCTGATGTTACGGACTGTGCCGTAAGGCGCTAGAGCTTCGATGATGCGCCTATCTTCGCCGTAGTCCGGAAGCCAAATAAACTTGATCTTGAGATCCCGGGTGTCTGGGTCAAGGACAAGACATTTCTTGCCCTTCACGATCAGCTCACCACGACTGCAAAGCTTCTCTTTGGCAAGGGCGTTGAGGCAGGTCACCATCCACACATGACTCATCTGAAATTGTACGGTGGCTTTGAAATCTTTCAGGTCGCTAACATCTTTGATGGCGTCTCGGAAGTCCGGGGCCGTGAATGACCTGGCAGTCAGATCGGCGTGGAGAAATACGGAGTTGAGGACGATGTTGTTGGTTGGCAGATGTGAAAGTATGACCTTATATTCGTTGGAGACGACATCCGAGGATTTAGAAATAACTCGGCCAGTGGCCGATGCGGTGTTTTAATCCAGAGAGCATTTTTCCACCAGCCGTTCGCAACGGCGTCTTCCTCTTCCGCTTCTCGGCCACCGATCCCCCCTGCTGAGGCAGACTAGAGTCACTAAATAAAGCTACGCTTTCAGAGTACCGAAACTCCCCAAACTACGCGTCTGAAGCGCGTCAGGCGCCGCCATCTTGGGTCCGCGGCGCAGGTGGAGGGGTGCCTGTAGCTAAGTCAAGCCGAGCTGTAGCCGTCGCCTGCACCAGCTGCCGTAGCCGCAGCTGTGGCAGCGAATCAAGGTCGTGTTGTTCGCATCTCGACATAAGAAGGAAAAAGTGCGTGCTGAGCGACGGACTTCGGCGTGCGCACGCGGTAAACAGTAAAACAGCAGCAGGCAGAGGATCGCTGGACCCAAGATGGTCGCGTTGAAAAAACGCGATGATGATGATAGTGACTCACGTGACTACCGCTGTCCAATGATGCCGCAGTGAACCAGAATATTGTTGAATAGAGCGATTGTATTGTCGGCAAAGTGCCAAAGAAAAGGAATGCGGTACTCTGAAAGCGTAGCTTTATTTAGTGACTCTAAGGCAGACTAATTTCTAGGCTGTATAAACATACACGCACACCTCAATCTGTTGTTGTTGTTTTGCAAAAGACAGTGCGCAAACACCAGTCACCGCAATATTCGTGGTTCGAATGCCGCGTGCCAAGTTTTCACCTCGAACTGATTGCCATGCGGCATCGAAGCATAGATCTCCCGGTGGCTCGCGTTCGAATCTGTATGCAGACTCTCTTTTGTATGATGGTTTAGCAGTGTGACCCCTGCTTAATGCTAGAAAAGATACCGCGGCGTGCTGCATGTGATCAGTCTCGCTCTTGCGCTCGAACCTGCTGCTACGCCTACTTCGACGAGTGCGACGCTCTGTTGCTATCTGCTCTTTCCATTGTGGTTTGGCACAAGTTCGCCATATTAAACATTTCATTTTCCTCAGTTATTCATTGTGACGCAGCTTGTCATTGTGACAATATTCCTAAAAGCAATGACAATATAATTTCATTGTTTTCTGAATGGCAAAAGTTTACCGGACAATCACTTTAAGGGTGAACGGAATATACAACAGCAACTTGTTATCGACTTCCCCCAGGATCGTGTCCCCCGCAAAGGAACGAGGGCACCGAACTCTGGGCACCTACCGCCATCTATGAGCGACGGCGGCAAGCCACGTGTTTGGTTACCGCCGTCACTCATAGATGGCGGCCTCCTTCGCACTCTGGCTTGCCGACTTGCGGCCGGCCATTACTTTCCATTGTACAGCTCCGCTGGTCTTTCTTCTTCACCAGAGAAGAAAGGCTGAAAGATTTTTTACGTAGAACCACGTTTATTTCCGCGCTTGGAAAGGGTGCGAAGTTGGGAGATCGATGCCACGAAAACTTGGTCGCGGAAGTGACGTCACACAGGTAACACCGGAGCGCGGACCGATCTGCATTGCCGAGCTCCCTGACTGCGCGCCATGCCTGCTTCCGACAACCGCGCAGTGGGCACGCGCGTCCTTTTAATGCGATAGCATTCTTTAGCTACCCCCCCCCCCCACATACACACACACCGAATCTCTTGGACTTTCTGGCCTCCTAATGCGCAGTAGGTATGCGCAGTACCATTTCAGTTTATATTCTCACACTCCTTCACATTTGCACCGTCTTCGAAGGACGTGAAAAACTTGATGTCTTCCTAGACGTCGTTTCTAGGACGTCGTCCTCGACGTCGTCCTAGACGCCGCCCTAAACGCTGTCCTAGAGGTCGTCCTTCAGGTCGTCCCAGAGGTCGTCTTAGATGTCGTGTTTGGCGTCATCCTCTAGGCCGTCGTCCTAGAGGTCGTCCTTAAGACCGACCTAGAGGTCATTCTAGACGTCGTCCTTGGCGTCATCCCAGACGTCGTTTTGATGTCGACCTCTAGGACGTCGTTCTCGACGTCGTCTTTAATGTCGTCCTTGAAGTCGTCCTAGACGAACGCTATCAAATACACAGACAACCAACTAATAGTGGTTTCTACAGCAATTTCTTATCTGCTGGCTTGTTCGTTTGCTCGCTTCAACGCGACGCGCTCCTGTCGAATTGAAACGGCGATAGATGTCGCTCGGGCAGCCGTCCGTGTCCGTGATTCCACAATCTTCGCTCATCGCTCTGGAGTCTGGACAGCTGCCGAGCTGCCGAGCTCGCGTCGTCTACGGCACAGGCAATTCACGCGACTCTCAAGCGCGACTTGGCTATGCGTTAACACCACCCCGCCCTCTAATTTCTTGTGCTACACACACGTAGTCCTATGGAAATATATGCACCATATTACACCTACGCGCCGACCAATTTTTTATGTGGGCGGATAGGGCACGTCCTCCCAAATAAATCTTTTTCCGTAAAAAAACAAAATAAATAAATAAATTAGCGCGATATATACGTTGTGAAACTCATTTAAATAGAAGCGTGTTTTGGAATAGCTGAAGTGAGTCTCGCGGGGGAGAGGGGGTCATTTTTTTATTTTTTAGAGCGCAGCTATTAGGTGCCCGTTCCGGCTTGAGCGGCGTCGGCGTCGCCGTCGGCGTAACCGCGCGGTGCATGATGGGTAAATTTCCCGCTAAATTTAGTACAAAATTTTCCTCGCTAAATTTAGCGAAAAATTTACCCGCTAAGTTTAGCGGAAAATTTTCCCCTAAATCTAGCGGAAAATTTTCCCCGCCAAATTTAGCGGAAAGTTTTCCCCGCTAAAGTTAACAGAAAAAATTCCCCGCTAAATTTCGCGGAAAATTTTCCCCGCTAAATCTAGCGGAAAATTTTCCCCTGAATGGGGGCGAGCAGGAGAGGAGGGCGTAGCCCTCCCCTCTCCGTACCTTCCCCTCCTCCTCCTCAAGAGCTGCGTTCTAGTTCGGCATTACTGGGAGTTGTAAACGGCTTTCTTTTTTTTTTTTTATTTCGAATACCCTCAAGGCTAGAGGCATTACAGAGGGGAGTGGGGGTTAGTAAGGCGATCAGATAAAATGCTTTGAAACAAGGTGCCGCCGCTGATGGTGACTATATTCTCCGGAAGATCGTTCCAGCTCACAAAGGCTTCCGGAAGGGCACAATAAAGGTAGGCCGTTGAGTTGCATTTGGGCCGGGCTATCTTGCAGGGATGATCAAACCTCGGAGAGACGTAAGTAGGCGGGTAAAGCAGGGAGTGATGTAAGGTTGGGTGGTAGTAAATCTTGTGCAGAAGACAAAGACGAGACAAAGACAGTAATGTGAACACCTAGATACTTATACTCATTAGTATAAGTAAGGGCTATACCGTGAAGAGCGAGGTTCGGCTGGGGGCAAGATAGAGAACGGGAAAATCACATGCATTTACATTTATCAATGTTAAGAATCATCTGCCAGGTAACGCACCAGTTGGCTATTTTAACAATGTCTGTCTGTAATGTTAGGGAGTCATCGGGGGTTGTTATTTTTCTGTACACAACACAATCATCAGCGAAGAAACGAAGAGAGGAAAAAATGTGAAGTGGGAGACCATTTATGTATATTAGAAAAAGGAGAGGCCCAAGGACAGTTCCTCGAGGCACGCAAGAAGTAACAGGAATGGCAGTGGAAGTTGTGCTGTTAACATAAACAGACTGAGGACGATCAGATAGGAAAGTAATAATCCACGCCAGTACTTGAGGGTCAATGCTTAACGTAGATAATTTATAAAATAAAAGGTTATATGGGACCTTACCAAAGGCTTCTAGCAAAATCGAGAAACACAGCATGGGTAGGATAACCGGGGTCCATGTTCTGAAAGAAGTCGTTAGCAAGGCAGGTAAGTTGGGTCTCACAGGATAGGGACTTGCGAAAGCCATGTTGAGAGCTGCAGAGAAACTTGTTTGAATCTAGGAAGGTATGAAGATGTTTGGCGATGATATGCTCCAGGATTTTAGAAGAGATGCAAGTTAGGGAAATTGGCCTATAGCTGAGAGGGGATGTTTTAGCACCGCCTTTGTGAACCGGGACGACCTTGCCGAATTTCCAATCATCAGGTACCTCCCCGTCTCCAGCGATTGTTGGAATATTCTGGTGAGAAAAAGTGCAGATGTCAGCTTTGGGCTGCGAAGTACTTTAGAATTTATATTATCAAAGCCACAGGACGAGGATATTTTCGAATAATCAATGATTTTAACGATTCCCATAAAATCTACTATAATTGGGTCCATTGGGAAGTAATCACATGAGACGAGGGAAGCATGATTGAAATAGGTAGGATCGGTAAAAACACTTGAAAAAACATGATTAAAAGGGATGCACACTCGCTATCCGGAATAGGAGTGCCAGAGTCGTTATTTAGCTTAAAAAAAGAATGCGGTTTTAGGATTCACTACATACCAGAATTGGCGAGGGTTACTTTGTAAAACACCAGGCAATGCATCACACAAAAGAACATATGTTTTACGTTCACGTAGCTCATTTGTATACTTTCTGGCGCAGTCATTGTATCACAACCAAGATTCAGGCGTGTTGACAGATTTGGCTGTAGGAAAGAGTCGTTTCTTTCGGTCAGAAAGAGAACGGAGCGAACGAGTAAACCATGGGCTCGATACATTAGATTTGATCACAGCATAAGGAACGTAGATCTTTATAAGGTCCTGCAACTTTCCACGAAATAAACACCAATTATCATTAACACTTCTCGAATCAAAATCTCATTATAGGGGGAAAGTAATCTGATATACTAGACACGCCACAATTGAATCAAAATCGGCCTTATTGTACAAACGTTTTTTTTTTTCTTTTTTCTTTTTTACAGCACTCGCACACTTGTGGGCTAGGACATCGAGAAAACAGTGTAATGCTTTGTGGTCGTTTAACTCTTCTAGGCAGGAGATTGAATGAAGCAATGCAGGGTTATCAGAAATAATTAAATCCAGGGTGCTGGAACAATTGACTACAACTCTAGTCGCGAAATGTGTCTACTGAGTGAGGTTAAACGTCGAGCACACATCTAGAAATTCACGGGCGCCTGCCTCTCTAACAGCAGTTGGCGAAGTACCGCTCCAATTTATACTGGGGCAGTTAAAATCACCGAAGATAAACGTGCGGCAATTAGGATAGGAGGATGACAAGAAAGATAAGTAATCTTGTAAGCAATCAGTCAAAGACGGCACTGCGTCAGGGGGACGATAGTAAACACCTGTCAATATTCTTTTAAAAAGGAAACTAAGCACACCCAAACGGATTCCAGCACACTTGATACTGAGATAAGCTGGCTTGGAATGTCTTTCTTAACACTGATAAGGACAGCACCGCCACGCCGGCCTGTCCATTAGCAACGATAAATGTTAAAGTCATGATTATCGTCAATAATTTCACAGTCATCTATATGAGGAGAAAGCCATGTTTCCGTTATCAAAACAATACTTGCTTCACATGAGCTGATTAAAAGAACACAGATCATCTTGCTTGGGCAGAATTCTTCTAGCATTGGCATAAAGAACGCTGATGGTCGTGGATTTCGCTGTTACACAGCAAGGAACGCGAGCACTTGCAGAATTTTTTATGAAAAACACTAATTCCCGTGGTGTTCGCTGTTACAGAGTCAGCCGAACAAGCACTCCCCGCGCAATCCTATCAAGTAAGGTCTTTAAAAGATGTAGTTGCGGGGTCGTAAAATAAAGTCCTATCACCAATGTGCAGCTTAGCGTAATTTGTACGGTTGCGATTGGGATTTTGCAAACGCAAGGAGCCGGCTATGGGCTGCTTCGCGTAACCGGCTATCCAGGACACAATGTGTCCTGGATAGGACACATTTGTGTCCTATCCAGGCAAATAAAATTTTATGCGAGGGGGATTTTAGTGTACCTTTAATTTACACGTGAAAAATATTCAGCTTGGAATTCGCAGAAAAAATGCCTCCGAAAATCCTAAAGAAGCCGCTTCCACCATTTGAGAATCACTAATATAATTAATATAGATTCTGTTTAGAAAAAAACAAATATCCCAGCATTATGTGTTTTTTTTACTTTGGGTATTTTAATTGTTAAAAAGATTCCAGTCTCACTTTTGTCACCTACTTATTAATGAATTCAATACTTACCATATATCTCTTAAAAAAGAATATTCCAATCTGCCTTCGTTAACAACCAGGCGCGTTGGAAGATTTTTTTTAGTAATTAAACGAGGCCCCTAATTGAAAGGCAAACTTAAATTACTCTATAAAAACGTCGTAGAGCCAAATTTTCATTTCACATTTAGAAAAAAAAATATTTTGCCTCATATTTGAAGTTGAAATTCTACTAGGAGAGAAGTTTATGCGAAAATTGACATCGGACTAAAATTTAAGCAGGCATAAGACTTGGCTAAAGTTTAAAGAAACTTATTGGTTCGTAAGTATCACGCAGTATTGCGAATAAATAAAATTTAACTCAGCACAACACTATACACGAACTCATCTCTGTGACGTCACGGCGCGGTGGTGGCGCGTCGGTCGCACTTCCGGTCTGGGGCTGTGGGCAGAAGTCCCCGTGCCAGACGTGTATTCCTGCGTTGTTTTGAAAGGAACCAGACAAAAACCTGCCTTCTCGTCAAAACGCCGCGCCTGGGGCCGTACCAAAAGTGTCGAGAAAGGTTTGAAGGTCAGTTTTCACGTGCTCGGTTCGTCCGAGAATCTGGATATGTGCCGTGAAAAGGGAAAAGCAGACGCCGTCGGACAACGATTGCTTGGGCGGGAAGCACTTCGGGTTGAATTCACGGATACTTGTGGTCGTCAGATTTATTTGTTTTGTTACAACATGAACGCCAGAACACCGTCAAGTTGTGCGGACCACCTGCGGACTACGTTCAGTGCGTCTTCAAGTTCAAACGGCCGCCTGACTGTTCGAACTGTCGTCTGCTCTTTCAAACGTTTCTGCTTGTCGTCTGCTCTCTTAGACGACGCCAGTCCGTAGACCAAATGTTGGCCCGGTACTTGTGATAAGTGCAGGCCTGAAAAGACTTAAATTTGAAGGTTGGTAAGCAGGCTCGATGTTAACAGTAGACACAAGGAGATGTTACTAGTGACCATCACCGACTTGTTAGGCCTAATTCAGTTGGTCCGATTCTGCTTGCGATTTTCAGTATCGACGTCGGCTATCTCAGCTACGGTTCACGCTTTTGAAGACCGAGCGGCGTCGCGACTGGAAATTACGAGCGAAATCTCATCAGGCTTTAGCGTACATTCTGCGGCGTCCACGCGGGATGAATCGCCACATGTCACATTATTCACGCGAAGTTTTGCGGTGTAACGAGCCTCGGTAATTTCGCTGACGCCGCTCAAGATAGTCAGACATCGCCAGGAAGACGTAGAACCAACAATTCGAACGCGAAAAAGGGCAGGGGGACTCACACTGACGCCGACAACATCGCATTTCAATGGTGTGTTTATGGGCGACGGCGCGCTCCTTGCCCACACCCCTATCGCGCATGCGCGGCGCCGGTGGCGTCCGCTAGGGGCGTTCCGGGCACTCCGGTTTGTTTGTAAACATGAGTTGGTGTATAAGCACGAGATTTAGACTTTTAGAGTGCACGGCACATGGAAGCATTTCAATAGAAACCGCTGCCTTTCTTAATCGAATGATTTGACGAATGAATGTGAATCATCACCTTGCCTTGTACATGCAGAAGGAACGAACAGCATGAGCGCAATTGTGAGGTTTCAGCACGCTTAGCCTTAGGATTGTCTTGCAAACATATTCTAAGTTGAACCTCCCTTGCCGTTGCGCTTTGTAATATGTTGAACATTTTACTCGTAAAGTTTTTCTTTTTTTTTTCTGGGTCCGTCCATTCTTTTTGTTGCATACATTTTCTCACATCAAATATAATATATACAGTGCAATGCACTTATAACGACAATGAGAAAAACGAAAATTATATCGTTATAGCTGATTACCATTGTTTCAGGAGTAGAAACTGATCGTTTCTAGTCTAAAAACTCTAGAAGCTGATTGTTACAAGCAGTACATTGGTATCGTTAGAAGTAAATTGCACTATATATATATATATATATATATATATATATATATATATATATATATATATAATTTTTTTTTTCTTAATTAAGACATTTATTGGAAACGGTCAGCGACGGTAGCTGGTCATGGCTAGAAAAAAACTTTGAGCTGTCCCCATCCGCGCATTAATTTTCAAAAACGACCCTCCTCCCTCTCATAAAAAGCAAAAAAAAACAGTGTATATGTATGCGCGACAAACAATATACTATAGCTATGCTCCGAGCGAGTCACCATATATGACGTCTAAAAGTTCTATGTCGCAGTCATCGCTATTCGCTGCCAGCTGTTCCATAATCCCGCAATTACAACTTCAACATGAGGGTACACAGCGCTCGCGCTGATCTCCACATTAACGACCGGATGGGTCTTTTTGCACACACTTTTTTGCGCATACCCTACTGTAGCGGAAACGAAAACAGAACATACTCCCTCTGCACAGCACTGTATATGGCGGCGCTGTGTAGCACACTTTATTGGAGAGCCTATAGGTTTCAGAAAGAAGAAGAAGAAGATAAGGGCAGGAAAATAAAATCGAGAGGTTAACCAAGGCGGCCTGCCTCGGTTGGCAACTCTGAGTTGGGGAAGGGGATGAGGAGATAAAAGACGGAGGGAAAGAAAAAGTAGAGGTGATAAAGGTAACATGCTAGCGCTCACGTTAACACTGAGGGCAGAATCAGTATTCAAGAGAGTGCCGCAGTTTCCAATATGGCACTAAAACTAAGACAAAAGTGCGTGCTGGATTGTAACCAATGTTCACCTAAAACACTCGAGTTTTTGTACGCGTCAGCGCGAAGTTCAGTTGCGCACATGTAAACTTATAGGAATTATCAAACGGATGGTCCTCTATACGACAACAAATAATGGACAGTAGATAACTTTTTACAAACAGAACTCGAGGTTAGTTTCTGATGAAAATCGCTAAAGGGCGTTTGCGGCCTTCTCTTCTTTAAGTGGAGAGTCCCAGGCCCCCAGTATTTTGGACGTAGTAAATGGCCGGTCATCTAGATGTGAAAGAATGATCTTAAGGAGTTCTCTTTCTGCATCGTAAGTGCACAATCACATAATAAATGAGATATAGTTTCCACACAGTCACATCCCGGACAGTTCGGATTGTGTGTTTTTCCGATTCAGTGCAGAAAGTCCTGTGTGTAGGAAACGCCCAGTCGTAATCGGTGTATAACAGCTTCCGTTCGCTTGGGTAGGTTACGTGACACACGGTATGTTAGGTCAGGATCCAGTAGATATAGAGGAGGGTAATGGTGTGCAGAGCTCTTCCAAAGAATTTGTGTTGCATTTCGGGTGTGGAGATTTATCAATGAAGTGACGTCGCTTCTGGAGTAGGGTATTTCGACGCTGGAGAACAGGGTATGGGCGGAAGTCGCGGCATCATCCGCCGCTTCATTTCCAGGTATCTTGCAGTGTCCAGGAATCCACTGGAACTTGACAGAGTGTCTCCTATCAATACATTTCTGAAGATGGCATAAAAGCTTGAAAATAATTTGTCCATTTTCACTTCGTCGTAGGTATGTGCAGATGATTTGGAGTGCAGGTTTAGAATATATAAACACCGTCCATGCCCGAGTTGACTTTGTCAATATAAATCGAAGGGCTTGATCAAGTCCTAGAAGTTCAGCCGCTGTTGAAGATGTCTTGTGGCTAAGTTTGAAGTATCTCGTTGTGACATACGATGGAATCACAATGCTTGCGGTAGAACTATTTTTGACACATGATCCGTCCGTATATATGTGAGTTTTTGATGCGTGTATACTGGCAATGGTGGATAAAGTGAGTAGCTTGAGCACGAGAAATGGTGTATTTGATTTCTTCTTGATGCCTTGATTGTCAAGTTCCACAACGGGAGAGGGAGCCTCCATGGAGGTATCGTTGGAAGATCAAACGAGCCTATATCATCAGGGATGTATCACTCCATTTTTGACAGTGCCCTTGAATACTCTGAGTAAGGTCGTTTAAAAGTAAGATCAGCAAGTAAGTGGTCACTATTTTTAGTAATATGTCTTAGATGAACTCTCAATGTTTCCTGCATCATTAGTACATCTACAGCTAGGTATGGCGCGTGCCTCGGCAACTGTGCCCAGGGTCGAGGCACAAGCTGGTAGGCCCAAACAGGCACGGAGGTCCCGTGCTTGAACTGCTCTGAGAGCTTTGATGTTGGTTTGACACGTGCCATGTAGAATGGGAACGCTATATCGAAGTAAGCCGAGAAATAATTCCACATATATTTGTCATAGGGATCTTACTGTCGCCCCCCACATAGCTCGACCGATGAAGCGAGCAAGAACACTAAAACTGGCGAGCTTTTTGCGCAAGTACAAAATATGAGATGACCAGGTCAGACCCCTGTCGATGGTGACTCCAAGAAATGGGTAGCATCTAACGTATGGTATTGTTCGTTTGCCTACCTTAAATGGGCATTTGTCCATTCTTCGGCGGGTGAACTCAATAGCTGCTGATTTGTCAATTAAAATTTGGAATCCACGGGTATTAAGATAATTTCTCATTTTCGTTAGTGCGGACTGAACCCTTGCCTTTGCTCGACTCGTGTACATCCAGAGGCTTATATACAGATATCATCGGCATAGAAAGGTGCCTGGATGGTTGGGGGCAGTATTTTGGCGAGACGGATGAGAGCGATATTAAATATTAGAGGACTGAGGACGCCTCCCTGAGGGACACCACGGGTCACCGGGTAATAAAGCCTGTTTCCTTCTTTCGCAGACATAAAAATTTATCTTCGTGTGAGGGAGCTTCTTATCCACCTGAATAACTGTCCCCCAATCCCAATTTCGCTGAGAGCTTGAAATATTGCTTTGTGAGTGACATTATCAAATGCTTTTTTGACATCTAAGAAAGCCGCTATTGTGATTTTACAATGTGTTCGCTCCTGTTGTAAGTTACGAGGTCAATGGCTCCATCAATGGAGCCCCTTCCTCGACAGAAGCCTTGCATGATTTCTGGATATATCCCTCACTGCTAAGATACCAATCTAGACGGCGGTGAATAATGTTTTCCGTGATTTTTCCAATGCAACTCGCGAGCGCGACAGGACGGTACGAAGTTAACTGAAGTAGCGATTTTCCCGATTTGAGAAGTTGCAAAATCCTTGCCTCTCTTCACGAGCCAGGAACATTTTCATTGATCCATGAAGAGTTGTATATATTAAAAAAAAAAAAAAAACTTTCGCGCGTCCTTTTTATATGTATCAAATAACTGTACTGTATGCCGTCACGTCCCGGAGAGGTGTGAGGTTTTACTAAAGACAGTGCAGCATCCAGTTCGCTCATTGTGAAAAGGTCGTCCATAGCTTCTACACGTAATATTGGCTCAACTGTGGTGCGAGATGAAGATTGGCTCGAAAGGGTTGTGTATGTTGTTAACAAAATGCAGTACTTGTTTGCCACCTCCTTCTCTGAACAATTTCTTGACAACGCCAGCGAGCGAAATGGATGGAGTTGCGAAGGAGAAGATCTAAGACCTCGTCAGATCTTCCATATTTTACATAATGGCTTTTTAGGATCTACATTTTCGCAGAGCGTCCTTCAGCAATGTCGAGCGAGCTTCTTAAAATGTCGACAGATTTTCTTTTGCACTCTGTGCAATTCGCGGAAATCTTTGATGTTTTTAGTCCTCCTGGATCGTCGTTCTGCCCTCCGACGTATAGCGCGGAGGCTCTCATATTCTGCGTCAGTAGTTTTGTGCGTGCACGGGACGTTAAAATCATGTGTTGCTTTTTCTGCACAATATACAATGACCTTTTCAAAGTGAGATAGTTTAGTAACATTTTTACATTCGTTCGTCACCGCTTCTTCCAACATATGCCTGTTGGTTCGTTGTAGGAAGTTTGTTGTTCGGACATTGGTGAACCCTTTAATTGTTGTGTACGTGGGTACGTGGTCACTACCACGAGTTTCAATATCTGCAAACCATGTTGTTTGCGATGTTAGTGCTGCCGAAACAAATGTTAAGTTAGCGATGGCATAGCATAGGGGTTAAGGTGTCCGCTTTGTACGCAAGTGGACGCGGGTTCGATCCGCGGTGGACCTGCTTTTGCAAAGCTTCGCTTGAAGTTTTTTCACAGTATATACCATTCCCAAACCGGAATCCCACGTGACACCTATCTTTTCTCAGCACATTATCAATCCGCCCGAGTGGATCACGTTCATAAGGTTCGCGAGTACAGGTGTAGGACTGCAGTTTTTAGTAGTGCTTTCTTCCCCAAAACAATTTGCCAATGGAACCGGTTAACTTCTGCCGTAGTATCAATCTTGTCAAATGATGCCTTTTATTCTGCCCTGGAATCGGTCAAGTTGTTAAGAGTTATGCAATGTGTGTCGCGGGTTCGGGATCTGCTTTGATGTACATAAATTATCCTGTCGTTATTTGTTGATATAGAGTATGTTGCGATATTGTGATGTGCTTCCATGTATATAAGTACTCTTGCCGACATTTAACCTAACTGTACTTCACAAGAAGCCTGCTTGTGTGTATTCAAGTAATGTTTGGCGTATGTAACCCCCCCGCTGTAATGCCGAAAGGCGCTGCGCGTACTGGATAAATAAAATAAATAAAAATAAATAAAGGCAGCTGCTGCCTTCCGTTCCGTAGCAATACGTCGGCGTTCCGTCATTAATGGTAGATAAGCGGTAATCGTCGGCTAATTCCGCCAAGTGCCTTCCCCGCAGGTTTGTCCGAATGCTCCCCCATATTGGATGATGGGCATTAAAATCACCAGTTAGAATATATGGCAGTGGCATTGTATTTAGGATAGACTCCAAATGATGCCTGTCAAATAGAGACTTTGGTGGTATATATGCTGCGATTATTGTGAACTTCACTTTCCCATTTGGAATCGTGGCGCAAACATATTCGTTGGTTGGGTGGGTTGAAGCGACGTGTGCAGTATATGTATAAAATCTCTTCGAATGAACATTGTCACACAACTTGCACTATTAGAGCATGCTGAGTCAAATTTTTCATACCGTGAAAATTGAATGTCTTTAGGTAAGTTTGATTCACAAATTACAATTATGAGGAAGCTTCATTTAAAAACTAGCTGTCTGAAATCAGAAAGTCGGGATCGCAAACCTCTTGCGTTCCATTGTATGATAGGGGCTTCCTTGTAATGTTCATCCACTGTGCTGACGTACGCTATCTGTAGGGCTCCGTGTTTTCGGATAAATCCGAAAAACACCGAAAAACACCCGCCGGTAAAATTTTTGTCAATTCGGATTTATCCGATAAACTCCGAATTGTTGTGTGCCCATGCCACCCCCCGCCCCCCCCCCCACACACACACACACAGAAACACACACACAGCAATTTTTTTTTTTTTTTTGAGCAGCGCAGGGTTAGTGGTTTTGGGGAAATGACACCATAATTCAATTTTCTTTCAAGCCTCGGACCATTGTCAAAAGGGGGTCTTACGGCTTGTCTCGTTAAGGTTGGTTCAGGGAAACAGGTCATCGTACCATTCGCGTCACGACAAAAGCCACTCTTTTGGTTTCCAGTTTGAGCCATGGGATTTAGGGAAAGGAGAGGGTATGTTTCTGGGGGTGACAGTGAAAGCTATGGACCATAGAGATTGTATAAAATAGGGAAGACGGGCAGTTGAACCTCGCGCGGCCGCGGGATAGATTGACTACGAGCTTCGTTGCGGCTACCTCCGGCAGTTCATTGATTCTTAAGGTATCAACGTTTATCGAAGCCACACTTTTGTGCGACTTTTGTCGTGGGGCAAATTAGTATTGCCAATGACACCAACGCCAAATTCAACTGAAGAAATGTTAATTGATACAAGTGCGCTTTATTTTTTATCTGGCATACGTTTGCATCCGGTTATTATTTATTATTTTTAATAAAAACATTGCGAAATTAATCTCCGAATTTCGGAGAATTGGGGATTTACGAAAAATAAACTCCGATAAACACCGAATTTTCGCTAAAAAATAAACTCCGAAAAACACCCTCCGAATTTCATGAAAAATAAACTCCGAAAACACGGAGCCCTAGCTATCTGTGATAGCGGCGATCACTGATGGGAACTATCAATCGCTCCATAGTAAGCAGAGCCTCTACTTCTGGAAGGTTGTTTGCCCCAGGGTATTCTTGTATGATAGCCTTTAACACCACAAATAACATGGGTAGGAGTACCTGTGCAAGATCGTTTTTGTTTTCGTGGATGCTGTGACTGGCTTGACAATGGGTATGTTGTTGGTGGTCCGACGGGAAGCGTTTGAGTATTCCGAAATCGACGAGGTGCTGGTAGGGGTGTTGGCATTGTCGACCTCCCTGGGCGCTCCTCAAAGGGAAGAATGTCTTTTTCTTGTGTATTTCTTTGATCTTTTTGAACCTTGCGAGGACGCTTCAGGATCTCATTGTAAGTTTTCTTTGTAGATGCTCCGTCGGGATGCTCTGGTCGTGGTTGGCGGCGAACAACTTGTGGATTTGGTGACGGAGCTCGGCGCCTTGTTTGCCTTCCAGTGATGTTTTATTTTGCAGCTGTGGCGGCCTTTTTTCGCGGACATCCGGAATATGTAAATAGATGGTTCCCGCTGCAGTTGCCTCATTTTGGTTCTTTTCTCGAGCTACACTCCTTGTGGCTGTGTGGTCCTGCACACGCCTTGCAACGACGCTCTCCCCTGCAGTTCCTGGCGAGATGTCCGTACTTTTGTCAGTTGAAGCACTGAACTGCCTGTCCAAAGTATTCTTCAACGGGGTGGCTTGTGAATCCGAGGTAGATGCGCTGAGGCATTTCTCGGTCCGTCCTTCCGTCGTCCTGGCGTCGGTAGGCCACTTGACGTTGAACGGACACGACTCCAAAATCGTTTAAATACTCCAAGAGCTCGTCGTTGCTGTATTCGAGTGGCACATGTTTTACTTTTCCATAGTTCCTGGAGTGCCTCCGGAATATGAGCAGTTACCTGGATCTCTCCTAGAGAGGTGACTGCTAGAAGCTTGTTTGCCGAGTCCAGGGATGCAACATTTACGGAGAGATTGCCTTCTTTGTTGATCTTGTGCGAGACAATCTTTTCTCGTGTGACCGCTATGCTCTCATTCGCAAGCACATTTGGGTTTACACGCCAGAAGGACGTGTTTGGTGTTGTGGGCTTGAAGACTACAGGAACTCCTGTTGCCCGGTTTTTTCGGTATGTCACGACAGTGTACGTTACGTCATTGTCGGTCTCATCGGTTATGTCCCTCAATGAATATAATGAGGTGTTATCCTCGCCTTGGTCCCTCTCGGCATCGGTGGTACGGATTCGCTTGGATGGGATGTTCTCGTCCGATACTGTTCCACTTATTTCTTGAAGAAACATTTGAGGAGGGTGAAGCAGTGGGCGTCCATCCTCCTGTTGGCCATCGGAATTTATATGGTCGCTTATGGCGTCCATCTTGCCAGGCAGATTCGCGTCAAACGCTTTCTGCTACTCATAGAAGAGGTTGGCCCTCCATTTGTGGTCGGCGGACTGTCGCCGACCAGAATTTCTGATGGTAGATGGTTTCCGTTCAATATGAAAATTGAATTAACTGGCCTAAAGCGTTTGGTTCTAGAGGGAGCGAAAAATCGAGCGTTTTGCTCTGAACACTTCTTCTATTCAATTTATGGAGAGCCTCCTGCGCAGATCGGTTGCAAGTGCGCTTGCGTCACGTTATCGCGTGGCGAGGATGGATGGATGGATAGATAAATGTTAATGGCTATACCCTTTGTAACGGGCGGGGGCTTGTTTGCGCCACCTAGCCTAAGTCTAAGAAGACAAATATATGATTCCTCCCGCCCTTCTAAGTCAATATCCTCCCCCTATTACCAGGCAGTGTGATATATCACCAGGATGACTTGTGGGGGTCATCCTGGTGATATGAACGTGGAGGAAACACTGATTTCTATTGTAGTAGGCTGGATCGCGGATCGAGGCATGTCTCGCTGTTGTCGAGAGTGGGCACCACCAGCAGCTATCGCTTGGCACCAAGTTAATGCATGGGAGTCTATGGGAGAAACGGGGAAAACTGCAATTTCTTTCAAAAGGTTTTTAAACACAAGTATGGACAAGAGACAAACAAGGATAAACACGACAGAGACGGACCGCCGTCCGTGTCTGTCGTGTTTATCCTTGTTTGTCCGTTGTCCATACTTGCGTTCAAGAGCCTTTCAATATATGTTGAACCAACACGCTCTCCTATTACTTACAATGAAATTTCTTACCTTAGTAGGTTGTTCTCGGTAATGAAACTTTTATCGTGCTTTCCGGGAATGACAGGTGGAAAACGTGTGGGTGGAAAAATAAAAAAAGGGTAGAATACCAATTTTTTTTTAATAAATGTTTTGTGGTTGATGCTTGAGGGTTATTGGGACTTTGATGGGCGTGAGCTGTGGTGCGGTTCAATGAGACGAGGGCTTGCCGAGAGTCAATGTGGAGTCGTTCGTGATCTCGAAGTCATCGGAACCGATCTCGAAGTCATCGAAGTCATCGAAGTCATTTGACATTCACATCGTTTCGAGCGCTTCTACAGTGTACTTCCGGAGGAAGCTTTTTGCTTTGAATTGAAGTGAGGGCTCCTGTGACGAACCCCCCCCCCCCCAAAAAAAAAAAAAACTCGGAGCTCGTCGTTCATATGGTGAACGTGTCATTCATTTAGCAATTGAAACAAGCGACGCTGCACAGTCGGTGGTGCTCCGGCACATTTAATTTTTGTTTTATTTTTTAATCAACTTTCGCACGTTTGCCATATACTGATTCGATCTCCAAACACCCGATATAATGATCGCAGCACATCAAAGAGTACTGTACTCGCCTTCGAGCACATCGTACAAGCTTCACTTTTCCTACTTTTACCTACTTCTACGTGTTTTTCCCATAGACTCGCGTGTATTACCCGGTGTCAAGCAATGGCCGCCGGTGGTGCCACCGACAGGTCCCCGATCCGCGATCCAGCCTACTATACAATAGAGATCAGTGGGAGGAAAGTGGGCTTAGACGCTATCAGACGATCGACGTTTTCGTCCCCTCCTCGCAGCTTGTATTGCAAATGCACACAAACCAGGTGACACGAATCGAACAGTTGAAAACACTCGGAAACTCTAGGCACTCTGGAGAAGTGCAGTGCGCAAACAACTGTAGCGCCGGGTCAACGACGTACAGCTGGGGCGGATATGACGACGGTTGGCTTTGGCGGCGGGGGGCCCACCCACCCCAGCTGCTGCTGCTGCTGTTGTCGTTTCTGGAAAAACAGTAGTGTTTGCACGGCGGTCTCTGCAAGAAGCGGCGCTATGACGGACGTTGAATTGAAGGACACCAACGCCGTGAGTTACGGCACGGTCGAAAGTTCGCTCGTTCGCCGACGGAAAGGAGAGCCCAAGAGTGTCTGGGACGACGACAGCTCCGACTCGGAGGATGAGGCCAACGACAGGGACAGCAGACGACTCCGGTGAGCTTTCGCTGACGTGCGTGTTTTGCGCGAGGTTTCAAAATGGTGACACGGGAACTTCCTTTCCCATTAAAGCCGATCACAGCCAACGCTATAACGACCCGCCGGAAACAGTCAGGGTAGCGCCGCCAAAAGTGCATCGTCATGGCGTTCGGCGTCTTTTGTGCGTCTGCTGTGCCCCGGCTAAACCAATCAAACGTGACGCGTGACCCTGCGCTTCTTTTTTCTTCTTCTGCGAACGCCATGACGATGCACTTTTTGGCACTGCTTGATTGGCTCTAGCGTATCCTATGACGTCGGCTGGGGTCGGACTTATTGTGAAACGTAGAATAGAGAGTTTTAGAAGATCTTTCCGATGTCTCGGATAGCGATACCCGATACTTCGCCGGCGCCTTTGCGCGCGCATCGTTTATCGTCATCGGGATCGTTATCGGAGTTCTTAAGGAGTTTTAGGGAACTGCTTTTGGTCATCTGATACGGTACGATGGGCCCTCCGGTACGAACTGCACATACGGGAGTCTTCTATGGTAGCGCATGCGCAGTCCGTACCGGAGGGCCCACCGTACCGTATCGGATGTGCGAAATTGGTTCCCTAAAGCTCCCCAACAGGGAGTTTTAGGGAACCGTTTTTACTCGTCCGACGTTTCCTAAAACTCCCTTATGGGGAGTTTTAGGGGACCGTTTTCGCACGTCCGATACCGTACGGTGGGCCCTCCGGTACGAACTGCGCATGTGCGAATCTTCTGCGGTAGCGCATGCGCAGTTCGTACCGGAGGGGCCATCGTACCGTATTCGGATGAGCAGAAGCGGTTCCCTAAACCTCTCTATTGGAACGATCTACTAAACCTTTCCAATGTTCGGACGAAAAATACTAGTAGTGGACCCCGTAGCTCCTCTTTTATGGCCGCCGCCGTTCTCCGTAAACGATTGTCAAGGATTTGGTCGCTGAAAACGTACAGCGTAGAGGTAGTTCCCGGGATCGGCACGCGAAAAAGTCTGCGCCGGAAATCGATGCGTCACTTGAGGTTGGCTCTGTGAGTGAGTGCAGGGACGTAACCAGGGCGAAGGGGTTCCCGGGTCAGAACACCCCTCGAAACGTTTTGCTTGCCCCCCGCCGCTATCTAATCACCCCATCTGTGTTTTACGGCGGTCGATGTTTCTTTCATGACTCGCCGCTTTAGGAAGGCAAAAATTGAATATTACGTTTTTCGGCCCGTTCCGCTCGCCAGAATAGGAAAAGGAATAAGCGCACAAGAAGGCATCAAGTGCGTAAAGATTATCCCGGCCCTAATCCTCTCAAGTCGGAAGAAGAAAGTCTTCCATGGACAGAGAGCAACGCCAGAAATGTTGTGGTACCTGGACAGGGGGAGAAATGCTTGAGCCTTTAGCTGTCGCTATACTCGGCTGAATCAATGCCCCAGTCCCCTCCGCGAGTTCGCTGGAGCTTGCGAAAGCATATGCTCAACTACAGACGCACGCATGCTCGTGAGTGACCTCGAGAGTCGGATGTAAAGGTGACCTCTCCCCGAAAGCCCCTAAGATGACAGTGTGGTGGGAGCTACGCTCTCGCGAGACCAATCGACAGCTTGCCTTTCATCACCTCTCTCTGCGTGTGGGCATACGGGGCTGAGCGTGATCACGTGGCGAAAGACAGACGTACAACTGGTCAAACTGAGCACGTAGCTTGCACCGCACTGTCAGTTTATGAGCCAACGGAGTTGCAAGAGAGAGTAAAAACTGTGCGAGCTATGCGTCTCCTACCTTTACAGCTGACACATGCCGAGCTACGAGCAGGGGGAACAACGAGGACCGCGTTTCATAGGATGCCTACATGTTTCCGCTCCGGAAACATGGAGGCACCCTATGCGCAGCGCCGGAAACATGGAGGAACCCTATAGCGTTTCATGTGCCGAGTGGCAAGTATACCGGACGCCCCGGTCTCGGCGTATCAAACGCTACTCTGTGAATTGGTTTTCCGTTGGTTTTTGTTGTATGATTACACTCCAAATGGTGTGTATGATTACACCATTTGGTGTAATCATATTTTTGATCTGGTGCATGATTACACTCCAAATGAAGCTGAGGCTATAATCAGAACCTCATTTGTCAGCAGGCTCCTCGGCTGCGCAAGCTGCTTCGTCCCAAGCTATCCGGTCGCTCGCACTTGTAGTCAAGAGCAAAACCTTTTACACATACCTCTTGTTTATTGTATGTGTGCTCTTTGAGCGATCATGCGTCAATGTTTTCGCTTAGCCACTGAAAGTATAGAGTCGTGCGTGCACTTGTTTTTTTTTTGTTTTTTTGTTTGTTTGATTGATTTTTGTTATGTCCGGATTAGATTGAGAATATTAGGTGAAGCTGTTTACGCAGGGTTTTGTTCGTACACACTTCCTTAGTCTCTCTTAACGTCGAAACCACAAAACAAAAAAAACAAAAAACACACACACACACATTCTAAAGAAAAGATTTTTAGCTACGCCACTGAGCGAGTATGGACGAAACTGCTGGCCTCATGTGCCTGTACCATGCTGCCGTGTATAGACGTATCAATGCTGCCGGTTTAATTTTCATAACTATAGACCCTATTCCAATAATCGCCTTCTGCGCGCTGCCATCTTTGTCTACTGGACTGTGGAACGCGTTCTGCGCGTGCGCAGTAGCCTTCTTGGGCGGTACATCAAACGCCGTGCATGCGTACACGACCCAGTGACTCAGCATTTTTTGACTGGGTGATAACCGCTGAAAACCGGTACATGAGCGTTACTTTAGGCGTGCTGGACTATCAAGAACAATAGAGAGCTTTAGTAGATCGTTTCGATACCTGCGATGACGGTACCCGATAAAGACACGATGCACGCGCAAAGGCGTCGGCAGAGGATCGTTATCGGAGCCATCGGAACGATCTACTAAAACTCTCTAAAATGTGCGTGAACGATCCGCCGTGCATCTTTGTATAGTATACCTGCCAGTAACTGAGGGAGCACCAGTTCACACGAGGGTCTTGGATGGAAAGTTTGGGTTCGAGTTTTTGATCCTTTTTGGAAAATCGAGATAAGCTTTCTGTGGTCGTAGGACCAGCCAAAAACCCGATGTGTGTTCTTTATTTTTTGTTTTTACGACCAGATTTTATTTTAGAGTGTACGCCCAGGAAGTTTTGGGGACCGTTTCAGCTTGAGAATGTCCGCGATAGCACCTACCAGTGTTCCCGCATTGCCGCAGCAGAGTCCTATAAAACTCGCACATCATCGCCACGCGGCGCTGAAATCGATGGCTGCAAAATGGTGGTCTGGTGCCATCGAATCAAACCTCGGAAGGCACCCTGGCAGAGCTTGCTCCCGAGTCGGCAAGCGGGATGTCCTTCTCCGTTCGAATTGATGACGGACTGCAGCGGACGCCACGCGCCATCGCAGCCAATCCGGCGCGGTGAACCTGCCACGTGACTGATCGCGCCCTAAATCCGCTGCGTTCTTCCTGAAGGTCATGTGACACTCGATCGAATATGAATAGGCTTTGATGGCTCGTAACTTCACCTGCTGTGCATGGTTAGGTGAAATAGGGTATAGATAACGGGTGTAGTTTTTTTCTTCTTTTTTACAAAAATCCCCGACGAAAGCCAACGCGCTCATAATCTCCCGACCGGTCGTAATTCGCCAGCTGTTCAAAGCTCCCGCAAAAACGTTTCGGATACCTTTTTTTCTAGTTATAAAATGGTCGACATCAGACGATCAGAAAAAGCGTTCGTCTTGATCCTCCAGTTTAGTCGGGCGATGGTACAACCATTCGAGAGTTTTAGTAGATCATTCCAATAACTCCGATGACGGTACACCCGACACTCGGCAGCGTGCATGCATGCGACCTTATCGTTATCGGAGTGACCAGAACGCTCTACCAACACTCCCTAATGGCTCTGGTTGCAGCGTGGCTCTATGTTACTCTTTTTTTTTTTTTTGTCACATGACATGACCCGTCGGAGCGGCTCGTGTTAACTCGAGTGAGATTTTGGGACAGAACCTGTGCGTTCTTTCATTCGCGGGAAACAAGTGAACGTTTTTTTTTTTGTTTGTTTGAAGGCAGAACGCGCCTCCCTCTGCGCCCTGTAAGGATGCGCGAACGGACAGAAATGAAACAAGCATTCGTCTGCTTTAGAATTTATCAAACAAAAAAGTTCGCTCGTGTCAATACGCGAGCTTAAATTGCGTCATCGTTATTGTATTTGGTTAACACCATTATCTTCCATGATCATCCTGCTCGTCGCCCGCTTCTCCAATGACGTTCTCAGCGTTTTTGCATTCACCACGTCACCTGGGAGCTACTTCGCAAACAAGTATGCAGAACAGGAAACGTAGGAAATGCACGGCCGCCGTTTCCTTAATGTTTTTTTATTTATTTTTATCAGCTTAGAATTATCTCACAAAATAATAAACAAAACTTTTTTTTTTTCAAAACGACGTTTGCGTGTTAAGTTTAGGGTAATCTAATTATGGAAATCGAATTTCGCAAGGCCTGTTCAATGTACCGGTCCTTACGACCTCTTCCAGTACTTACTTCAGTTATGCACACGAATGCGATACGATATACTAATTACCTTCTGAATGAAAAATAGAGTCACCTGTGGTCTTCTTATATTTATATGAAATATTATGATAATACTCCAACACGGGGCTCTGACGTCACACGCCTGCTGCGATGGCGTGACGTCAAAGCTGCAACATGTCGGTTCTGCGCATGCGCAATGCCCACGCTTGGTGAGGGAAAACGCGGACTTGTTTCAAAACAGCGTCGGTGTATAGTGATGTGAAAAAGAAACGTTTCAATTGCACTGGTGTATACAGCGAAAATGGTTTTCATTTTTAAACCTCATCGAAGACTTCGAGGACGTCGACAGCAATATTTCTGGAATTTCCACAGGAGTTCGCGAGCAGTTTCATAAGGAAGGACTCACGCGATACAAGACTGTGCAGGACGCTATCGCACTTTAACTACATGCGCAGCAATTTTGGGCAGCAAGTTGTTTTGTGTAGCTTTCTGTTCGCGATCCAAGACTTGGTTCCCATTTATATAGGGGCCTTTGAAATTTCATAAAGTAAAAACCTACCACTAAATTACGTCGCTAATGAAAACGTGAACTCGCCGCGTGGGCGTCAATTTTTACTGCCTCTTTTTACATCGGAATTTTAATCTACGTACCATGTGCGGAGTCTGTTGCCTAACATGCTGCCTCTAACTTCGGTGGCAGGCTTATGAATTGGCGGCGGACGCTGCACACTTAAAAATCGTAGGTTTTATTTAGGCCGGTTTCGACGTGCACGTGTGCTGAAAACTCAATCGTCGTCGGTTGGCGTAATTATACACGGCTGAGTAGCGCACTTGCGCCTTACTGCACGCGCGGCAGTCTCCAGTACAAGTTCAGCGCATTTTGATTGTACGTCACCAAGCTCGACCACGTTGATACATATTTCCTAACTAAAGCATTAGGAACAGTAGTAATGGAAGTGCTGCGCCATTTGCGCCATATTGCGCCATGAACGAAAATCTGCTTCATCTCGCGCCAAAGTGCCATTTTTACCGCGGAACTAGTTTCCCCAGGATCGTGTCCGCCAGCAACTAAATGTCGACACAACACTCCGGACAGCTATCGCCATCTATGAGCGACGAGCGACGGCGGCAACCTTTCTAGCCTTTCCACTCTGGCTTGCTGACTTGCGGCCGACCATTACTTCATTCCCACCATAGTACAGCTTTGCTGGTCTTCCTTCTTCACCATATTGGAAAGGCTGAAAGTTTTGCTAAGAATTGCTCCACACCTGCGCCGAAATGGGCTTAAGCGAAGCAAAAATAAAGATCTTTCATTGTTGGTCTACCTTGATGTTCAAAGAAGTAAGAGGAAATGAAAATAGTACAAATATGTATTTCACAGCTTCTATACTCTCCTTATGCTTTGCTTGATTTTAGGTCAGAGCAGCTCGAACACAGAACCAGGAACGCACATACTAAAAGCACAAGTCACTCGACATTCGCCGCACTTGATTGATTCAGTCGATTAAAGAACACGTACAGGAACATGCACGAATGCCATAAGGTCGCGCTTTGACGCTGTTTGGTTGGTCCCATCGGCTCGTAGCGTCGGATGCACTTTAAATTAAGGTGACACGAAGTATAGAGATTGCTCGTCAACCGCGCTGGCCGACTAATGCGCTGGCAAGTTGATCGCCGAAATCGTCTAAATTTTCAGACGATGTCCGCAAAACCAGGAGCCAAAACTCGCGAGAAAACATTGCAAAATAGGAGGATGGCGGCTACTGTGATAAGACAGATCCAGGGTCTTGTACTCCCGATGAACTCACTTGACTATCCTCTCTATGGCATGCCCCCGTGCCGCTTTTCATCGCCGCTATCCTGCGCGCGCGCGTCGAGCTTCACCGCTATGCACCGGAGTGCTAGGAGCAGCGGCCAACACGGGTGAGCGCCTGGGTGAGCGCGATAGGCTCGGAAATTATGCTCAGTACTATTTCAGGTCTACCTTTTTTTGGTCTTGATTGTAGGTTGATCTCTAATTGTGAAAAGCTGCGCCGAGAGATAGAAAACGAAACGCGGGTTTGTATTTGAATAAATATGGTATAGTCGAGGCAGTTCCCGCGCAGCTGTCGGTCGAAAGAGTAGAGAACTTTGACTTCACTCTGGTTCCAACGACCGCCGAAGAGCAGTCACTTTTAAGGCCCAAATGTAGGTTTTCACGACATTTGTGGGTGGTTTTTTATTCAGTTTATAATTCTCGTATTAGATTCTTGAATTCGGCTGGTTAGTAAAACGGGGTGGAGCATTCTTATTGATAGACATGTTAGGGGAGGTGCTGGTTTTTAGTGGCATTACAAAAATTATATTTACAGGCTAAATAAACTACCGGGTGTAAAAGTGGGAGGAGAGAGAGGCTTTATCCCCAACCGTAGTGTTGCGCTATGATTCATTTTTCATTAATTTTTAGTACCCATTGTAAGTGAGGCCTACTACACTCACCTGATCCTTATTTAAAAAAAAAAAAAAGCTCTGTGTTCCTTTTGCACTTTATCTATATTTGTTACAAAAAAAGTAATGAGTAATATGTATCAAGGAGGAACCCTCAATCATGATCAAATGTGAACTAATTTAGCGCTGCGGTCACTCTTTCTTAATTTTCAAGCGTTGCGATAACAGATGTTAGCATCTGGTCGAAAAGCGTCACTGGCTGCTCCAAACCAATATTTTGCCTGTTATAGAACCTGCTACAAAAGGTCAAATGCCACTTTCATTACTGAAACAAACAAAAAAATAACGGAAGTAATTTTGGAGTTTTGAGTCGACGCTGAATGCGCGAGTTGCACTGTTCTTTTGTTAATTTCTAAGATTTTTTTTAGTTATTTTAGCCGCTTTGTTAGCGCGCGTGGATAGACGCTGACACGCTGAGACACATGCATCGTGGACGTTAGGGGAGTCAACAGCGCATTCTTTTGTGGTCGCATCTTGAGGCGATTCGCCTCAAGCGGCAAACGCGCTGAAGCTCGACCAGAGTCGCCGCAAAGTGGCATACTCATCCCCGACTTCCTTGAACATGGACGCCTTACGGGTGTCCGACAACAACTGAACAACAACAAGCATCGCATATGTTCCCCGGGAATGTAATAAATGACACTGAAAACCTATCAATAGGCAGTAATTAATCTTTTGGACGCGTATAGAATCTGAATTTTACGGCTCAGCAGTTTCTTTGCACCGAATCCATCGCGGGACGCAGTTTTGTTTGCTTCTTGAACAGGGGTTGCGTTGATGTCAGAACGACGCCGAGCTCTGATTGGCTCCGATTTAAAGGACAGCGGGTAGACCTCGAGCAACGCTACTAAATTACCTCAGTTGTGGAACTCCCGCGGAAGGGGGCACTTCCTCACTCACTTCAGTCCACCTCCCGTTGTTCGAAGCGCCATCTAGATTTTCATCTCATAACTTTGTGTTCCATAAAGCAGAGCCGTATATGTAGAGAGTTTGGCCATTCCAACGTTACTAGAACTCTCAGTTGGGAAACTCACCGTTAAAACCTGGGCCGCTGGCGTCCACCGAGACCGAGCTAAATACGACAACAGCGCCACTCTGTATCATTTGTTTTAACTGTAGTCGCCTTGAGCTTTTGGAAAGCATGTTTTTGCGTAAAAACCAACGAAAAAAACTCTTTTTGTAGTAACGTTTATTGGAGATTAGTACAAAACAGGGGGCGCGTGTTGTTTTCTAAAATCTTTAGTTTGCAAGTTTTGCAGTACAATTAATATTGTTTTTATACAACCGTGCCTCAGCGGTGATTTCAGGTAGCGCGTCCCAAGCTAGGCGCATATTAACCGAGTAGTATTCCGCGGCGCGTCCGCCTGGGAGTCGGGGGCGGTACCTCGAAGCCCTTTATACAGTATCTGTTCTGGCCCCAAAATGGCCGATTAGACTGATAATGGAAGTTACGTGCAGTTCCTCGACTGGCCGCTGCGGGAGAAATGGCCGCGTTGTGATCGCCATTAGCTCGGTTCTCGTCAACGTTACTAGAACCACTCAGTTGGGAAACTGCCATAGAGACTGCTCTGAAAAAGTGGCTCCGATCCGTCCACGAGAACCGAGCTAATGGCGATCACAACACCGCCATTTCTCCCGCAGCGGCCAGTCGAGGAACTGCACGCGACTTCCATTTTCATTGTAATCAGCCTTTTTGGGGCCAGAACAGATACTGTGGAAAGGGCTTCGGAGACCACCCCGACTCCCAGGCGGACGCGCCGCGGATTGCTACTAGATTAATATGCGCCTAGCTCGGGTCGCGCTACCTGAAATCACCACTGAGGCACGGTTGTATAAAAACAATATTAATTGTACTGCAAAACTTGCAAACTCAAGATTTTAGAAAACAACACGCGCCCCCGTTTTGTACTAATCTCCAATAAACGTCACTACAAAAAGAGTTGTTTTCGTTGGTTTTTACGCAAAAACATGCTTTCTAAAAGCTCAAGGTGACTACAGTTAAGACAAATGATACAGAGTGGCGCTGTTGTCGCATTTAGCTCGGTCTCGGTGGACGCCAGCGACCCAGGTTTCAACTGCGAGTTTCCCAACTGAGAGTTCTAGTAACGTTGGTTCTCGTGGACGGATCGGTGCCACTTTTTCACAGCAGTCTCTATGGCAGTTTCCCAACTGAGTGGTTCTAGTAACGTTGGCCATTCGTTGGGAAGTATAGGAGACAAATGAGGAGGCGCCATTGGCCGAAAGCGGGCTGGGCGTGTTCCAGGGCGTCTTCAGAAATTCGAATGTGACCAACCAGAAGCCGGAAATAATACCCTGGCGGTGGTCGCAAGAAACAAACCTGATAACTGCATTAGAGTAACTCTCGATGACTGAAAATATGGTACACGTGATGTTTCATACACGCTCATCAAAAAATGTTGGTGGAAGAGTGCGACTAGCGGAACGATCGACATAACCCGAACGCCAAGCGCCGAGGGCCGGGAATCTGCCGTCCGAGTGGTCACACTCTGTCCGAGCAAAACAGAGTTGAGCGGCGCATTCGTTTCTTACATCTTTCTGCGTGATCATGATCAAAGCAACACGTGCACCCTATTTTCAGCCACAAAGTGTTACTACACTTCACTCTTACGCGCTTATTAAAACCACATACGAACATAGACCTTTGATCAGAACTGTTTCTCGCTACCACCGCTAGGGGATTCTTTTCGGCTTCTGGTTGGTCAAGAGAGCATGCCAAGCGCTCTTTCCGAGTCTGCCGCATGCCCCGGCTCTGCCCGCGCCTCCCATTGACCAAACTCTCTACATATACGGCTCTGCCATAAAGTACGATGGAACGCCATCTAGACGCTGTGCTTCGAAACGTACGTATTCCATACACTGCAGTTACCATAGCAGCCGTGGGGCGCGTCGAGCGACGGCAGGCGAGTCGTGGTGAGTGAGGGGGGGGGGTACTGCTCGTGCAAGCAGCGTCTATGAGCAGTTCCGTAACTGAGCTAATCTAATAACGTTGATAGGAACTAATCAGAGCTCGGCGTTCTGACGTCACCGCAACCCCCGCGCAAGAAGCAGACGAACTTGCGCCCCGCAGAAGCCGCACCACAAAATTATCGATTTCTGCTTTTCTTCACAAAAGATCGCAATGTTCCCTAGGACTGTAATTGCCTGGATATCATAGAACGCTAATCAATTAGAATTTAAATATTTCCTCGAAAACTTTTCTTTTTTTACGCGGAATGTCCCAGAAAGTTGGCCATACGTACGTCTTGGTGTTGTCGGTTGCTAGCGTCGCGCTGGTTGTGAGACGCTGTAAAAGACGCGCTAGCGGAGATAACGACGCAAGCTGCGCGGTGCTGCGTCGATCCACTAGATATGACGTTTTGAGGGGAGAGGCGCTACAGTGTACTCCCTGGCCGATAGAAGAAAGTCCGTTGTTCGTTTATACGAGACTACATACAGTGCCTGGCACGCGTCTTCGCACGGAGCGTTTACCGTTCTACCCCGCTTATGGATCGAAAGGGGACGCGGCACGCTGTCGGACGTAGCGATCCTGGCGGTTGGCCGTAGAAATTATGGCGAAAAAGGTGAGCGGACACAAGGATCGCTGTCACGGCGGCGTCCCAATTCGTTTCTGCTCTGGTTTCGGTGGACTGCCTGACTGCAGACGGACTTGCGGCGGAACAGGCGTCTGCGACATTCACCTCCACAGCTGGTTCCACCGCCAGGATCGCGGCAGGCAACAGCATGACGCTCCTAGGACATTGTCGGGCGGAAATCGAGGGATGTACAGCTTTCAAGTTTTGAGCAGCACTCTGGCGAGTAAAATCGGTAATGTTTAGGTCGCGTTTCTGTCGCGCGTCATGCACGTTGCGTCCTTACAAACGCTCTGTTAGTGCCCGTGGACAGAGGCCGAGGGACGCTGACAGAAGGCAGTTGATGCCCGTGGATCGTGCATGATGGGACGCTGGGACGCCGCTTTACGGCAAGATTAAACAGTTGCGTCTCGCGGACGCTATACGTCGTTTCAGCTGAAGTCCAGACGCAGCCGAGGCTACGAGCGCGAGCATGCGGCCCTGAACAGTGCTTGCACTGCACGAGCGCGCATGCTTGGCGGGGACGTTGAAATGCCGGAGCTGGCGCATGTAGCATCGGCTGCGCCTGGGCTCAAGCTGAAAAGAAGTAGAGCCGAGGCGCCTATTTTCTGTTCGCGGCTCGTGGACGCTATGCGCCGAGAAAGTGAGGGAGAGGAAGGAGACGAGAGCGCGCGGAGACGTTGGAATAATTAGTGGGTAGTGCTAAAGCTAGCTGCCTTTCTCTACACTGCACTCGTCGGACGCGGTCGAATACGAAAGCCTAATACCGGCGTTCCGCGTTTATAACGCGTCCGACGAGTGCAGTGGGTACAAAGCGCAGCTAGCTTTATGTCTACCCACTAATCAATCCAACCAGAGCTCGGCGTTCTGACGTCCCCGCGCGCTCTGATCTAATTCTCCGTCAGTTTGTCGGCGCATAGCGCCCTTTGGCAGAAAGAAACAGGCCCCCGTAGACACACACCAGTCGGTGACGCGCTCCAGGCACGTATACGGGGTCGTTGCCGTCTTAAATGGCGAAATTATCCGTGTAGGCGAATAGATCGTTCTGCTCTCGACATGACGCTAAAAGGCTTTCAAGTTTGCAGCGTAAATGTCACTTGCTCTTTCTTTGCATCGCCTACATTTTTTTTTCTTGTTCATTTTTTTTCGAGTCGAAATGTTTGACTCTA
>JAZHYW010068595.1:0-23199 GCA_037355805.1 Ixodes ricinus
TTGCGCTATGATTCATTTTTCATTAATTTTTAGTACCCATTGTAAGTGAGGCCTACTACACTCACCTGATCCTTATTTAAAAAAAAAAAAAGCTCTGTGTTCCTTTTGCACTTTATCTATATTTGTTACAAAAAAAGTAATGAGTAATATGTATCAAGGAGGAACCCTCAATCATGATCAAATGTGAACTAATTTAGCGCTGCGGTCACTCTTTCTTAATTTTCAAGCGTTGCGATAACAGATGTTAGCATCTGGTCGAAAAGCGTCACTGGCTGCTCCAAACCAATATTTTGCCTGTTATAGAACCTGCTACAAAAGGTCAAATGCCACTTTCATTACTGAAACAAACAAAAAAATAACGGAAGTAATTTTGGAGTTTTGAGTCGACGCTGAATGCGCGAGTTGCACTGTTCTTTTGTTAATTTCTAAGATTTTTTTTAGTTATTTTAGCCGCTTTGTTAGCGCGCGTGGATAGACGCTGACACGCTGAGACACATGCATCGTGGACGTTAGGGAGTCAACAGCGCATTCTTTTGTGGTCGCATCTTGAGGCGATTCGCCTCAAGCGGCAAACGCGCTGAAGCTCGACCAGAGTCGCCGCAAAGTGGCATACTCATCCCCGACTTCCTTGAACATGGACGCCTTACGGGTGTCCGACAACAACTGAACAACAACAAGCATCGATATGTTCCCCGGGAATGTAATAAATGACACTGAAAACCTATCAATAGGCAGTAATTAATCTTTTGGACGCGTATAGAATCTGAATTTTACGGCTCAGCAGTTTCTTTGCACCGAATCCATCGCGGGACGCAGTTTTGTTTGCTTCTTGAACAGGGGTTGCGTTGATGTCAGAACGACGCCGAGCTCTGATTGGCTCCGATTTAAAGGACAGCGGGGAGACCTCGAGCAACGCTACTAAATTACCTCAGTTGTGGAACTCCCGCGGAAGGGGGCACTTCCCTCACTCACTTCAGTCCACCTCCCGTTGTTCGAAGCGCCATCTAGATTTTCATCTCATAACTTTGTGTTCCATAAAGCAGAGCCGTATATGTAGAGAGTTTGGCCATTCCAACGTTACTAGAACTCTCAGTTGGGAAACTCACCGTTAAAACCTGGGCCGCTGGCGTCCACCGAGACCGAGCTAAATACGACAACAGCGCCACTCTGTATCATTTGTTTTAACTGTAGTCGCCTTGAGCTTTTGGAAAGCATGTTTTTGCGTAAAAACCAACGAAAAAACTCTTTTGTAGTAACGTTTATTGGAGATTAGTACAAAACAGGGGCGCGTGTTGTTTTTTAAAATCTTTAGTTTGCAAGTTTTGCAGTACAATTAATATTGTTTTTATACAACCGTGCCTCAGCGGTGATTTCAGGTAGCGCGTCCCAAGCTAGGCGCATATTAACCGAGTAGTATTCCGCGGCGCGTCCGCCTGGGAGTCGGGGGCGGTACCTCGAAGCCCTTTTTACAGTATCTGTTCTGGCCCCAAAATGGCCGATTAGACTGATAATGGAAGTTACGTGCAGTTCCTCGACTGGCCGCTGCGGGAGAAATGGCCGCGTTGTGATCGCCATTAGCTCGGTTCTCGTCAACGTTACTAGAACCACTCAGTTGGGAAACTGCCATAGAGACTGCTCTGAAAAAGTGGCTCCGATCCGTCCACGAGAACCGAGCTAATGGCGATCACAACACCGCCATTTCTCCCGCAGCGGCCAGTCGAGGAACTGCACGCGACTTCCATTTTCATTGTAATCAGCCTTTTTGGGGCCAGAACAGATACTGTGGAAAGGGCTTCGGAGACCACCCCGACTCCCAGGCGGACGCGCCGCGGATTGCTACTAGATTAATATGCGCCTAGCTCGGGTCGCGCTACCTGAAATCACCACTGAGGCACGGTTGTATAAAAACAATATTAATTGTACTGCAAAACTTGCAAACTCAAGATTTTAGAAAACAACACGCGCCCCCCGTTTTGTACTAATCTCCAATAAACGTCACTACAAAAAGAGTTGTTTTCGTTGGTTTTTACGCAAAAACATGCTTTCTAAAAGCTCAAGGTGACTACAGTTAAGACAAATGATACAGAGTGGCGCTGTTGTCGCATTTAGCTCGGTCTCGGTGGACGCCAGCGACCCAGGTTTCAACTGCGAGTTTCCCAACTGAGAGTTCTAGTAACGTTGGTTCTCGTGGACGGATCGGTGCCACTTTTTCACAGCAGTCTCTATGGCAGTTTCCCAACTGAGTGGTTCTAGTAACGTTGGCCATTCGTTGGGAAGTATAGGAGACAAATGAGGAGGCGCCATTGGCCGAAAGCGGGCTGGGCGTGTTCCAGGGCGTCTTCAGAAATTCGAATGTGACCAACCAGAAGCCGGAAATAATACCCTGGCGGTGGTCGCAAGAAACAAACCTGATAACTGCATTAGAGTAACTCTCGATGACTGAAAATATGGTACACGTGATGTTTCATACACGCTCATCAAAAAATGTTGGTGGAAGAGTGCGACTAGCGGAACGATCGACATAACCCGAACGCCAAGCGCCGAGGGCCGGGAATCTGCCGTCCGAGTGGTCACACTCTGTCCGAGCAAAACAGAGTTGAGCGGCGCATTCGTTTCTTACATCTTTCTGCGTGATCATGATCAAAGCAACACGTGCACCCTATTTTCAGCCACAAAGTGTTACTACACTTCACTCTTACGCGCTTATTAAAACCACATACGAACATAGACCTTTGATCAGAACTGTTTCTCGCTACCACCGCTAGGGGATTCTTTTCGGCTTCTCGTTGGTCAAGAGAGCATGCCAAGCGCTCTTTCCGAGTCTGCCGCATGCCCCGGCTCTGCCCGCGCCTCCCATTGACCAAACTCTCTACATATACGGCTCTGCCATAAAGTACGATGGAACGCCATCTAGACGCTGTGCTTCGAAACGTACGTATTCCATACACTGCAGTTACCATAGCAGCCGTGGGGCGCGTCGAGCGACGGCAGGCGAGTCGTGGTGAGTGAGGGGGGGGGGTACTGCTCGTGCAAGCAGCGTCTATGAGCAGTTCCGTAACTGAGCTAATCTAATAACGTTGATAGGAACTAATCAGAGCTCGGCGTTCTGACGTCACCGCAACCCCCGCGCAAGAAGCAGACGAACTTGCGCCCCGCAGAGGCCGCACCACAAAATTATCGATTTCTGCTTTTCTTCACAAAAGATCGCAATGTTCCCTAGGACTGTAATTGCCTGGATATCATAGAACGCTAATCAATTAGAATTTAAATATTTCCTCGAAAACTTTTCTTTTTTTACGCGAAATGTCCCAGAAAGTTGGCCATACGTACGTCTTGGTGTTGTCGGTTGCTAGCGTCGCGCTGGTTGTGAGACGCTGTAAAAGACGCGCTAGCGGAGATAACGACGCAAGCTGCGCGGTGCTGCGTCGATCCACTAGATATGACGTTTTGAGGGGAGAGGCGCTACAGTGTACTCCCTGGCCGATAGAAGAAAGTCCGTTGTTCGTTTATACGAGACTACATACAGTGCCTGGCACGCGTCTTCGCACGGAGCGTTTACCGTTCTACCCCGCTTATGGATCGAAAGGGGACGCGGCACGCTGTCGGACGTAGCGATCCTGGCGGTTGGCCGTAGAAATTATGGCGAAAAAAGGTGAGCGGACACAAGGATCGCTGTCACGGCGGCGTCCCAATTCGTTTCTGCTTTGGTTTCGGTGGACTGCCTGACTGCAGACGGACTTGCGGCGGAACAGGCGTCTGCGACATTCACCTCCACAGCTGGTTCCACCGCCAGGATCGCGGCAGGCAACAGCATGACGCTCCTAGGACATTGTCGGGCGGAAATCGAGGGATGTACAGCTTTCAAGTTTTGAGCAGCACTCCTGGCGAGTAAAATCGGTAATGTTTAGGTCGCGTTTCTGTCGCGCGTCATGCACGTTGCGTCCTTACAAACGCTCTGTTAGTGCCCGTGGACAGAGGCCGAGGGACGCCGACAGAAGGCAGTTGATGCCCGTGGATCGTGCATGATGGGACGCTGGGACGCCGCTTTACGGCAAGATTAAACAGTTGCGTCTCGCGGACGCTATACTTCGTTTCAGCTTAAGTCCAGACGCAGCCGAGGCTACGAGCGCGAGCATGTGGCCCTGAACAGTGCTTGCACTGCACGAGCGCGCATGCTTGGCAGGGACGTTGAAATGCCGGAGCTGGCGCATGTAGCATCGGCTGCGCCTGGGCTCAAGCTGAAAAGAAGTAGAGCCGAGGCGCCTATTTTCTGTTCGCGGCTCGTGGACGCTACGCGCCGAGAAAGTGAGGGACAGGAAGGAGACGAGAGCGCGCGGAGACGTTGGAATGATTAGTGGGTAGTGCTAAAGCTAGCTGCCTTTCTCTACACTGCACTCGTCGGACGCGGTCGAATACGAAAGCCTAATACCGGCGTTCCGCGTTTATAACTCGTCCGACGAGTGCAGTGGAGACAAAGCCAGCTAGCTTTAGCACTACCCACTAATTATTCCAACCAGAGCTCGGCGTTCGGACGTCCCCGCGCGCTCTGATCTAATTCTCCGTCAGTTTGTCGGCACATGGCGCCCTTTGGCAGAAAGAAACAGGCCCCGTAGACACACACCAGTCGGTGACGCGCTCCAGGCACGTATACGGGGTCATTGCCGTCTTAAATGGCGAAATTATCCGTGTAGGCGAATAGATCGTTGTGCACTCGACATGACGCTAAAAGGCTTTCAAGTTTGCAGCATAAATGTCACTTGCTCTTTCTTTGCCTCGCCTACATTTTTTTTTTTCTTTTTTTTTCGACTCGAAATGTTTGACTCTATTGGCCCCGAGCGGGACCGATTGGAGCGCTGCGATCGCTCGACCGTGACGTAGGATGGAGGATCACGTGATAAGGCCAGCTATTCCGCCTTGCTTTGGTCGGGGCCTTCGGAAGCCCTTCAATCGGTACTTTCGCCGTTTTTTCTGTGTTTCAAGCTTGATCAGTACAGGCGTGGATCGGCTTCGGCAGCTGTCGAGCTCAGGGAGCAATGGTAGAGTACTGTTCGGGGCCGCAATGCCGCAGTTACGCGACCGACCCAAATATCAGCTACCACATCTACCCCAAGGAGAAGCATTCCATTATGATTCATAAAATGTGAACAGTCTCACCCTGCGTGGCAGTACCTTTCTCATACAGCTTCAATATTATTTGAACAATGGGGTTAAAAATGTATGTACAAGTTGGCGTCACGCAATGCAAGTAGAGCTGAGTGCTAATAGACTTGAAACAGTAATTTACAGAGGGTAACAAGCCATAAAATTTCACTGACTATTTTAATGCAAACATCACTCACAGCTTAGTGGTATTTAAGCAACCAGCAGCTGCATAAATGTAAGAATGTTACATGGCTTTATTTATTTTACTTTAAAGATTGCTGATGCAAGTAGCTGCACTCGTATTAGCAAGTAATATTTTTATTTTTGTAACCTATCTGCTTATCTTGTAGGAGCCCAAATAAAACAATTCTGCAACTCTAATACACCTAGCTACAGGAATATTTGCATAATCTTTCTTTACAAAAAGAAAAACAGCGATGCTGTACACGAACTGTCATTGGCCTTTGAATGGTCTGATATTAGTTTATGAAATTAAATGTTATCAACAAGCTTTAATATTTGTCGCTCGAAAATTCCGACATCGCAGAAAAGTTACAAAACCTGTGCATCGAAAACGTAAAAAAAAAAAAAAAATTAGTTGCATTGTATTGATTTTGCGACTCGCGACTTGGGAAGCGAGCTTGTTGCCACTGAGCCACGAGAATTTGTTTTCTTTATTCCTGAGCAACGATAACAACGGGAGACGACCGATTATATTTGGAAAAAGGCGCTTCACTTCACCGTTCATCGCAAATCGCAATCTCTAAAGGCCGGTTAAAACACTTGCGCTCATGAGTGCGTTTAACTGCGTTGTGTTGAGAACCGAAAGCGAGCGAGACACCGGTACATCTGTGCTTCGTATGAAGCATGGAATCCAATTCAAGGAATCGTGTTTGCACGCGATATAAGCAGCAGGAATGTCCTGGTTTCTCGCAGCCGAAACGCAATCAAACGCAGTCAAACGCAATCAAACGCCACTGTCTGAGCGCTCCAGTTGTTTCGCTCCCGGCTCTGGCCGCGAGCTCGATCGATTTCACAGCACGCTGGCCGGTAGGTACATACAACCTAACCAAGTAATGATACACGGCATGTTCCTTCACCCATGCTTTGCAGGAGCTCGATGTGTCACCGACGTTTCTTCCACCCAGCTCGTGCGGGTACGAAGTGAGTGCCGACGTTTGGAGTACGAATCCAATGAACGTGTAGCAATCCTTATCCAGCTTGATTCTACAGAACACGTGTCCCGCTTCAAGAACACTTTCGCCCTCAAGCAACAGGCGGGACATTTAGTGGGCCTTGTCCACGAACGCATTGATGCTGCTTACAGACAGCACAACTGAAAAGGGGTACACAGTCGTAACGGAATGCCCGGTCGAATAGAAGTTAAAAAAAAATTCGCCTACCTTCAACGGTAGGTCGCACTTCGTAAGCATTCATTGCGATACGCGAGACAGCCGCCGAAAACGACAAGTTGACCCATACCCTCCGCCGCGCCAGTCCACGCCGCCGCGCTTCTGTGCAGCGACCGTTTCCCTGCTCGCCTGCAACCGGCTAACCGGCTCCCCGGAAGCATTCGTACGGTAGCCGATTTAGGAACTCGACTGGGTCGAGTAGTGAAACGAAACCTTGGGTTAAAAGAAGCCTTAAACACCCGTAGTATTAAAAAAGTGAAGACCGAGACACTCCATTCTTGACGCAGAGTGCAGGAAACGGTCACGTGATCCCTCATCCTACGTCACGACGATAGGCCCGTCAGGTGGCGCCACGCCATGTTCTCGGGGCTAATTGTCGTCGTCAACGCCCTAAACTGGAGCCACGTAGTTGGAACAAAGAGCGCGAAAGAAAAAGGACAAAAAAGCTCTGTAGGCGCACCCATTCAGTTTGAACTTATACCCTTTGCTTTAGTGATTGCATCAACGCGCATTCCTGGAAAAAACATGCTTGTGGAGCTTTATCTTCCACCTCTCTCGTACCGGCGGGAAATTGCCAGGTTCAAGTAGTTCCCCTTCACGCAAAAGAACAACTTGTTTAACATTAAAACGTTTGACCACACTGCTCATACGTCATACGAAAGATACGCTCTGCAGACATGATGACAAAATTATCTTCATGCATGCCGCAAGCAGGTTCGAAGAACATGTTTGCTTGACACAAACATATGTGCTTCCAACATGTCTGCTGGCAGTTTTCGTATGACCAATGTAACCGCGATACAAGAAAGACCTCAAACAGTCGCTGCACACTGTCTTTTATGCATGCTCTATTGACAGTGGGACAGGCGCTCGAGTACACGTATACACCTCCGTCAGTTCAAAGCTTTCCGGAAAGGCCATTCGCAGCAAATAGAGAAAAAAGCCAACAACGATATTTTCGAATACTCTTTTTTCCCCCAAAGACGGCTGCAGAGTGGAACAACATTTTTTTTTTTTTCCGGGATCGTAATTGATAGCGCGAGCATTGACGGTTTCATATAAATAGCTCGCTTGATCTGCCGGGGGAATTGTAACTTACACTGTCCATACACCATATTACTTGGCATTAAATTCCTAGAATTAAACTTCTGGATAAAAAAAATTGTCTTGCTTTGAATGTTTATACAGCCTTGATGTTGGTACACCTCAACGGGTGACCGGTCGCCTAGGTGTAGATGAGAAATTTAGCCAGTGCAGTACAACCGCTAACCTGGGGTTTTTAACGTGCATCACGCAGTAGTGATTACACGAACGCGTGCTGTACGAAACTCATCGAGATCGAATTTTCGTTGGGCCATATTTATGCTGTGATTGTTGTCGAAGCATATGTTTTTGCGTGATGATTTTGCGTTTATCAAAATTATGTGTTAACGGTTTACTCGTATATTTCAATGCAGTTCTCAATACACAGGTGCCTGTAAAACACAAATTTTCAATAATAATAATAATAATAATAATAATATTAAAAATAATAAGAATGTTAATAATAAGAATAATAATCGATCAATCAATCTTATTGGGTGTCCAGGGACAACCATTCGGTCTTCGTACTGGTACATCGGACATTCAAACGTTTAAAAACAAGGAGAATACTCACATTACAAGATAAAACATGAAAATTATAACTGGACAAAAACACACAAACATCAGAACCAGCGACACATAAAATTAGAAGGTAAATATTTATGTTGGAAGTTCATGTGTTGGTCCTGCGCCTTGAAGACGATGTAAATAGTCGGGAGAGTACATCACGCAGAGAGAAGAAAAAAGTGTAAACTATTTGCAAATATTTGTGGCCATGTAGCCCTCATACCATTTGTAATGATTATAGGGTAGTTCAAAGGTGATAGTAAAATGCTGGCTACATGAGCTTCGAGAGTAAAACAACGTGTCTATAAAGTCGCAAGGAAGAATAAAATTCGTGTGCGATTCACTGTAACATTTGATCACCTTCCAGCTTTGCCTTAATTGGAACAGGTTTCTGATTGAGTGGTCGAAATTCTTTCAGTTGTAGTCAAGTATGTCCAGTTTTTCAGCGTAACCGTTGTAACAATCCAAATAACCTGGGAATTGGGCACCAATGACTGAATTTTCTAGATTTATATAAAGGTGAACTGAGTTTTGTAGGTACGCTAGGAATCATAATATTCACATCAGTATGAGACTTGGGAGTCAATTGGGCTGTGAGGGGTTTTACACAAATATACCAAATCCGCTTTTTCTCTACGTCAATGTAAGTCAGGTAATCCAACACGTTCATATTCACACGTTCAGAAGTCACAATAATAATAATAATAAGAAATCCTTATTGAAGAAATGCAGAGCAAACACAATACAGAAACGGGTCTGTCAAAAAGGCCAAACAAATAAAAAAACAACCCCCCCCCAAAAAAAAAAAAATTAAGTTCTGCACTATATTTATTTTACCACATTACAATTCGAAATCACAATATATTTCCCGAACATAGGATACAATAATACGCAGAAATAAACTTCGCCAAGAAGTAGCAAAACATGTTCAGCACACCTAGATTGAGACATTGGTTAGCAGCCTGTTCAGTTTCCTTTGTGGTAGCTTCGAAGAAGCAATCAAGATTAAAGATGAAAGGCACATGGTAAACAGGTTCTTACTTACCGTATCTGGTGTAACATTTGGCGTCTCGAAACGAGCTGCGAAGCTCCCTACGTGCTACAAGGGGTGTTTAAAACCACCAGAAGTGGCGGACAACGACACATTCTAAGAACAGTGAACGAAAGCTCGGCATTCGTAAAACATACAACAAAAACAAAAATCCACAGTAAAAGCAAGTTGATATCTAACACTTTTTCAATAAACTTTTCAAAGTGCGGTCACCTTTAGTCTGCCATAGCACGGCAGTTACAACATAACGTTATACCGTATCCAAGGACACTATATGCCAGCGCATGAGCGCGATTGATCGCCTAACAGCAAATGGCACAAAAATAGAGTTGTTGAAAAGTAAACAACTGACACTTCGGAGTTTGCCACAAACGTGCGACAAATGTGTTGCCTATGAGAAGTCAGAGTAAAAAAAAAAAAAGATACGCCCAAGTACTTTACACTACTGACATAATTTAAAATTAAGGGGCACGCTCGGCCATCGTAATTAGATTTATGGAGAACAACTCATGTATCAAGAATCGCACGCTTCAAAGGGTTTCTGAAACAGACAAGTTTCGTTTTTGGCGGCGTTAATCGTGCTGCGGTAACCACACAGAGTGGTGAAAATCAAGGTGACTAGAAACTAATACAGTGTCATTTGCGCACTGAAACATTTTGAAAGTAGAAAGTCCTCTGAGATGTCATCAACATAGAGATTAAACAACAGGAAGGACAAACCCGAAACTTGTGGGACACCAGCTTTGAGCCTTACTTGAGTAGTTTTAAAATTCTCTACTGACACAATTTGCGAACACTCAGAGAAAAAACGCTGAAGTATACTAAAAAAGGGACTGCGGAAGCCGTAATCGTAAAGTTTGTAAAGTAGTACTTTGTGGCCGACCGTGAGGGAGGTTTTAGCTACATCCAGAGAAATAGAAGAGCAGGGGGATCAAATGCCCTATTTAATAGGTCTGAAGCATCCTCGAGCAAAGGCTGAGTGGCCCTTCTAGCTAGAAAACCATATTGGCTGCGTGTCATTCTGTTAGAACTGTCAGTAAAATGGGACATTACGATGTAAAGATATTTTTCTAAGCTGAAGGGCACGATAGAAAAAGGACGATAGCACTCTAGCTTATTACGTAATCCTCCATAAAAATTGGTTTTACAAGTGCGGTTTTTAAGTCCGCGGGGATCAGCCAGTAATCAGGAACCGATTTATCCTTGTAAGAAGAACATGCTGGATGTGCCCAAAGGTGCGGCATAGATAGGTAACACGAATGCCGTCAGCATCTGTCGCTTTGTTGCGCTTTAGTGAAAACATAATAACGCGCAATGCAGCTACATTGGGGTGGGGTAAAAATGCAGATGCAGACACCCATTAATAAACTCGTGTGAAGAATGTGAGCCCCTCATCTCTACTGACTCCTGATGAGGCAGCAAAAAGTTCATTGAAGGCATTGACAACCGTCAGTAAATTTGGGCTGAAATAATTTTGCAATAATCGTGACGCAATCTTTTTTTTTTTCAGCATGCCTTTTGAATAAGTTAGCTCTTATGTTACGCGTGCCTTTGATCTCGACTCAAAGAAACTTTTTTTTAAATAGCTGCACTTAGCTGATTAATTATCGCGTTGGCACTGTTCCTTGCGCTTCGATACTCTGCCCTAAAGTCTGGATTGTTTGGAGCACGACGAGCGTGCAGCCACGTTAAATCTTTATTCTTGACTGCAGCCATATTATCAGCAGTGAACGAAGGATTATTCAGTCGTTTCTTCAAATAAACAACCTTCCTTGAGTCATGAACCTCGACCTCGACAAACCTCGACAAAAGCCGTGTAAATATTGGCAGGCTCAACAGTCCTCAAACATTCATCCTAGACAAAGATAGTCACGAACGCGTCAAATTTTACTGTATCGGTGATCTAAACAAACGAACTTCCTGGCATGCGATTTCTATTCCCAGCCACCTGCTTATCTAATCGACAATCGACAAAGTAGTGGTCGGTTAACTTGTGCGTGATGACAGGATACTTCATTACGCTATCGAGAGCCGTTAAATTCATAAGCGGAGACGTCTATGTGGTCGACGCAGGAGACCACCAACTTGTTAGACAACAATTATTCTCTTGATGGTAGGGTGATAGCCTTCAGTGACCAAATTTAAATAATCGCATACTAAATATGACATAAACCCCGAAACTGCAGGAAAAAAAAACGACACGAGCATTAAAAAGTCTCGATACACACAGCTGAATTGTTTATTTCCGAAAGATGCTTATGTAGGCACCTTGACAAAAGAAAAGCGAGACGGAGAAGCCAATGCACCTTCTTTCCAGAAGTAAACAATAAAATGCAGCAATCTAACAAAGACACAAATGTACGTCACCAAACCCTTCCCCTTTACTCTGAACGTTCGCTAACCGAACACCAGACCCTCATTCTCTACTCGTACTACTATGTCCAGTAACACAGAGTGGATCACAAACGAACACGTCACCCTAGCATCGTGCAACAGAACCAACACTTGAACCCACAAAAAATGAAAGAGTGACACGACAAGGAAACAAAAGACAACGCGACTCCGACCTCCTCTCTTACTTTGAATCATCGCTAACAGAACAGTCATCCTTGCTTTGTGCTGGTAACATTAAGACCGGTAAACCAAAGTGAACCATAGAACAACACGTCACACTAGCTTCGCGGAAACACAAACACAGTGGACTCACAAGATCACCATCTTTCAGAGCCATAGAAACCGTCTCAGTTCAATACTTGAGTAAAACGAAGGTTTATTAACAACGTGTCCATGGTTCAAGATTGCCAATGGCTCTTTAATCAAGCGTTTGTGATTATTTTTTTCCCGTAACTCCACTGAGGTTATACTAGACATTTGTTGCATTCGGCAACATGTTTGAATAGTTCCGAGTATGGGTCCTTGTTTTTTATACATCTTTTGTGTTCGAAAATAACGTAATAAAACATCGAGGTGGTTAAAGGTCAACCTTTTTAAAACCCAAGACGGGGACTACAAAGAGGGGACAAACATAAGACGTCTCAAAAACAGCTACTAAATTTTTATTCAGGGCACTTCTTTTATACCCGTCGTCTCCACACCACCTCCACTTTTGTGTTCTGTCAGGCGATCATTTATGGGCGGCAGAGAAGAGCTTACCGGAGAAAAGCTCACAGCAAAACCGGCAGATGCGGAGAAATGCTCACCGGCCTTTGAGCAAAAGCAAAAAAAAAAGCTTACCTTTTTTTTTTAGCTTAGGGGATTGTGCGTCACACGTGGCAATTTAACACAATTAGAATTCGTCACTTCACTAAAAATAATCGTCCTCCTTTTTGTAATATTCTTGAAGTTCATTGGGCATATTCACTAATTCCTCAGACATGAGTAATCACCCATTTTGCATATTACTGACGCCGCAAGTATAATATCAGAAAATCGGACACCCGAAAAAAAAAAAAAGACATCAATTTACAGCTTCACAGTGCGCCGTCGGTAGCTCTGTCAGATAAAAAGGTTTCTTGCGAGCTAATATGAATAGCGGCGTGTGAATCGTTCCAGCCCCGAAGATCGTGGGGTGCCTGACAGATAAGTAGGTTTTTTGTTGATGTAATCAGTGTCGGCTAAGCTGTTTTCTTTGTTATTTCATAAATAAACATTAATTGCGAGAACAGCTTCGTCCTGTCGTGTTTGTTGTCTTCACTCCGTCTTCGTCGTTTGAGCGGTTTTCATGATGTATAACGTTTACCGACTCGCCCAATTCGCTACCTTACAGAAGACTAGTACTTATATAGGTCACGAGTAACAACGGTGACTCTGTGCAGCTCTAAAGGTCATGGGTAACTCGCCGTAGAAGTGCACTATCACACAAAGGCAGCGTGTGGAAACACCAGTACGAACTGCTAGAAAACGTGCATGTCCGTGGAAGAAAGAAACCTGGATAGCCTACTGACCGTCCTATCCTGTTTTCAAAGGTTAACAAAAGCTTCAAAGAGAATTTCAGGCACCGCATTGTTGCGCATGCACTTTAGGATTTTGGGCATTTACAGTTTTGCTTTTTAGGTTTTAGGCAGAAAGTATTAAACTTTCGAACTCTCGCTGCCTTAAGAATATACCGCAGAAAAAACTCGCCCGCAATTATTAATTTGCGAGCAATACGGTAAGCTTAATAAAAATGATTAAAAAATTTTTCTTTTTTACAAAGCTGACAAAGTTTAATGATAATAAATTGATATATGTTACGCATGATCCGACAGCCTCTATACAAAAAGAAAAAAAATCCTTCAGCTTTTCTCCGCATACGGTCAATGGCCAGTGAGTTTTTCTCCGTATCAGCCAATTTTGCGGTGAGCTTTTTTCCGGTGAGCTTCTCTTCGGTGAGTTTTTCTACTGGTTTCATCATTTATACATCGTTTAGTTTGTCCCCTATTACATAGCCCACAATAAAAGGGTATTTTATATACAATCCCTGATACACACTCCACAAATTTTTCTCTGTGTTTCTTTTACCTTAGTGTTCGTGAAGGTTTTGCGCCTGTACTCACGAGGTTTTTGTCATGTTCAAAATTGTTCCTTCGAGCGAAACTGCTTAAGTTTGTCTTCTAGCTTCGCAAAAAAAAGTGAAGCGGTTTTTTTTTTTTTTGACGTAGGCATGTATGCTGGTGATAAGGCTAATAAAATACCCGAATAGGAAATGTTAAGAGCAAGAGACTCCGCATAAACAAAAGACACACTTAGGCTGGTTGTTAGCCATTTTTTCTTAACATAGATAGCGATGCCTCCGCCTCTGGCTTTACCATGGGTGTAAAAATGTTCTGTATGGCCACGCAAAGCGATCTGATTGCATTGAAAATTTAAAATGCTAGTTTCCGTAAGGCCCGCTTCAGACGGGGCAATTTCACCCAGCAACTCGACGTCGCAACTCCAGCAACACGGGCCGGCCGCGTTCACACGCAGCAACCGAATTGCTCCGACTTGCTATCATCATCATTCACTTTGAATTGTCTTATACAATTTAGACGCCCAGCTACGCGCTAAAAACGTGTTTTTATATCTTTGAATGGCGTTGAGAATACTAACTCATCTTTCTGAAAAGGTTCATTTCCAAAAACGATCGATTTCAAACCAGAACCAAGTCTTTAGCTGTCATCATCACCACCACGGGCGTGTCACGTGAAAACATCGCGTCCCTGATTGGCTGCTGCCGCTTCAAACGGCTCGAGTTGCTCGTCCGTTTCGAGCAACGAGGTTGGTTTCGAGCCGTACCCGATCTCAGCAATTCGTGCCGATCTAGGGAAAGCTAGGGAACAACCCGCCAGCAACCTCAAAATTACTGGAAAAGTTGCCCCGTCTGAAGCGGGCCTAAGAATGAATACGATCAACTGAGGGTTGTCAGTTAATCATGGAAACTTGAAACTCGTTCAAGTGTTTTCGAAGGCTCCTAAATATTCACGTGAATAACCGTTAGTTTGTATAATAATAATAAAACTACTACTACCAATAGTAATAATATTAATATTAATAATAACATGCATCATCATCATCATCATCAAGAATCAGTCAAGAATACAGACTGAGTTTTATTCGGTGCCCAGGAACGACCATTTCGATCTTTGTACTGGCACACACACAAATAAAAACAAAAACAAGCTGCACACAACATTTAAAATGATCACATGAACAGTTAGCCTGGTAAGCGGAGAGGTGAGAAGACACCGTCATATTCAGCGCAATAGGAATGAACATTGAAAACGAGGCAAAGGACACAACATCCTTATTTAGGCCCATACAGCACGCGAAGAGTTTTAGGAAGATTTCTTTATATCCAGAAAAGATATCCAGGTCACAGGCATGACCATTGTACGTGTTCGCCATGTGAGACAGTGGATCATGACTCCCTGAGTTGCGGTGTACATAAAAAGGCATCGGCGATCGCGTTGCCATGTGTTGGACTCCGAATGATATGTTTCATGGCAAGTCAGGACAGTCACTAACACTGTGGACTGTTTAAAGAAAAAAAGAGCAACAATTAATGTGCTTTTTCTCGGCGATAAGGCTAGTGTGGATAAATCTAGGTCATTCATTAAAGGCCTATTACGCACAAACGATGGCCCATTACCAGAAGAACGATATCTATAGATTGGTAAAAAGTAGTGATGGACCGAATCTGCCGAACTTCTGATTCGGCAAAGTTCGACAAATGCCGAACTTTTGAAGGAAAGTTCGGCAAATATTCGGCAAAAATTCGGCAAATGTGTGCGCACGCGCGAGAACGCGACGGGCACGTGAATGCAAATGGACGCCGTGCAGTTGCATATGTGCGTGCACGGTGGTGCAGCGCAGTGGCGTCACGAGGGTCAGCGGCACCGGCGGTAGCCCGCGCACCCCCGCTCGCGTGGCCCGCGACTACCCCCCCCCCCCCGCTTCCGTGCCCCGCGACCCCCCCCCCCCCTCTCGTGGCCCGCCGCGACACCCCCTGAGCCTGCACGGGCGGTCCGCCCCCCGCCCTTGTGACGCCACTGGTGCGTAATTCAACCAACTCAAGCTCGTTGAGTACAATCAGTGGTTACGGCGAGGTGTGGAGTGAGTAGGCAACACGGTAACTTTGTTTGTGAGCGAGTGTGGTTCTCTTTAATATTTTGTGCCTCAAGGATAGAAAACCGACCAGTAATTTACGCAGTCCACTGCGCAAATAACAAATGATGCGGTCCATTCTGGATGACGTGATTTTAATTTGACATTTCCAGTGATGCAACGAGGTAGCTGAAACATTGGCCGACATTTACTTTAAAGCTGTTAGCTTGGCCCAGCTCGTTTGTCTACTTGTTTGTCTTGCCTCGGCGGGATCTGTAATGGATCCTCAATGCGTGACTTTTCGCGAGCGCGGTGCGAGCGCACAGGCTACGGCACGGGGTTGCGGGCCCAGCTTGTTTACGCTTCGCGAGAGCGAGAACTGAACTTTGCCGATAGCGCCTGCCTGGGAACAAGAAATCGCTCGTGTCTGTGTGGAAAGAAACCGCTCCGAACAGAGCGATCGGAGGCACGCCACGAACGGCACGCAAAAGGACCTCACCATGTAATCGGAAGTTAACCACAGAAATAATAAACGTTATTTCATTTTTTTCTCAAATCAACGTCGCATTAATAAATAACGGAACGTCAGCACCCGGCCACGGTTGACAAAGCACTCCTCGCAATTAGAACAATTCTGTTTTCGGCTCAGAAGTAGTGTGTGCCGCTGTGCTGCGTACTCTGCGCGAGTGTGTGGGCCGCCCTTAATTTGCGAGTCCAATGGCCATATTTTGTCCTTCCTGTATTATTTGTTCGTCCGCGTCTGAAACGTCAAACTGTTGTGTTTTGCGTCTATTCATTAACTCACGGAAAGTTAGCTGGCAGGCGCCTCAGCGTACGGGTTAGTAACCTTTCTGCCAGCCGCGCACGCTTCCCGTGTTCTACTATTTTGTACAAATAAAGATTGATTGAATGATACATTGCTTTTTCAACTAGCGTTATTTCGCGATTTTTCTGTATCTGCATAAAACTAAACACGGAACTATAATGCTCGACGTTGCACATATCCTATATCCTAACACCAGAAACTGCCATTTTAAAGGTTAAAAACGAACCGTTGCTAATATGGGACGCACACTTTCATGCAAAGCTGACGTCAAGTCACTCAAATCGAAAAACATGCATATTTACAATAATAATATTATCTTTTCTGGTAAAGGCTCAGCAACCATTGCATTCGGGTTTTGCGCACAGAACGGTGAGTCAGGACCCAGCGTTATTGCCCTCATTTTAACACTGTACACACACATGCAGGCTTGCGCTGATGATGCCTCAAAACCGAAACTCTCGTAGCGTGATTCGTGACTGCCACCGCTACTACCCAACCTCGTTGTCACGCCACTTCTGCTAGAAGTCACTCTAAAATTGCCAGTAAACACACAAAAACGCACCGATACAATTATCTTGTAGAATATCACCTTACTTAGTAATATAACTGTGTCAATATGCATTACATGTTGCATTTAAGTTAAGAAAAACAACAAAAAACCTTTTTCGCCAGAAAAAACTAAATTTCAACGTTAAGTCTGGTAACAATGTATTTTTCCGAATCTTTGCCGAATCTCTAGGAAAATTCGGCAAAAGTTCGGCTTTGCCGAATCCCGAGATTCGGCGCCGAACTTTCGATTCGGCAAAAGTTCGGCCCATCACTAGTAAAAAGTTATTCTGAATTCGCTCTAGCTTTCAAGAGATGCTATTACAGATGCCGTTGCACACTACGGCCGCATACTCGAGTTGAGTTCGAGTTAGGGCGCAGTAAATAAGCAACGTCTTAGAATTCGCAAACTCTTTTGTCATTCCACATGGCTAATCCGGGAGCACGCAACGCGGACATCATTATCTTAGCAACGTATGACACGAACTCAACTCTCCTACGTCACGCCGCGGTGGTTGCGCGTCGGTCGCACTTCCGGTCTGGGGCGGTGGGCAGAAGTCGCCGTGCGCGACATGCATTCCTGTGTTCCTTTGAAGAAACCAGACAAAAAACCTGCCTTCTCGTCAAAATGCTGCGACGGGGTCTGTACCAAGAGAGTCTGGACAGGTTTGAAGATCAGTTTTCATGTGTTTCTGCCCCCTCCGTTCGTCCGAGAACGTGAATAGTAGCCGTGAAAAGGGCAAACCAGACGCTGTCGAGCTACGATTGCTTGTGCGGGCAACAACTTTGTGGTCGCCAGATGTATTTGCTTTGTTCCAACATGAACGAGAGAAAACCGCCAAGTTGTCTGGACCACCCACCGGTTCAGTGCGTCTTCAAATTCACACGGCCGCCTGATCGTTCGAACTTTCGTCTGCTCTTTCAAACTTGTCTGCTTTTTGTCGTCTGCTCGTTCAAACAAAAGCGGCCCGTAGACCAAACTTTGACCCGGTGATTGCAATAGAAGTAATTGCAGGCCTCAAAAGACTTAAGTAGGCTCGGTGTAAACAGTAGATACAAGATGTTGATCATTGGTACCAGTGGCCATCATCGACCTGTTACGCTTGGTCTGTTCCCTCTTCCGATTTTCAGTATCGACGTCGATCATCGCCGCTACCTTTTACACTTTTGCAGCACGAGCAACGTCGCGACCGAAAATAGCTAGAAGAATCTCATCATGGTTTTGGCGTCCATTCTGCGGCGTTCATGCGAATGAATCGCCGCTCGTCAAAATATTTACGCAAAGTTTTGCGGCGTAACGTGCCTTGATAATTTCGCTCAGGCGATTAAAGTGATAAGACATTGCTGTGAGCAGGGCCGGATTAAGGTACGGGCTAAGGGGGCTGCAGCCCAGGGCCCCCGACTCTCTGGGGGCCCCAAGACGGAAGCTCGTAGAAAAAAAAACGAAACCTAAAATATTTCGGAAAGCGATGTTGCTTTGCCGCAGCATTCGAGAAGAGGGATATACAAAGATAATGGCGATGTCAGCGAGGCCAAACGCGCACTTCGCGTAGCACACTCCTATCCCTGTACAAAGCCGGCCCTTTGCAATGGGTGGGTGACCGCGGCCCCTTAGGGTGCTGTTTGCTTTCTTTTTTTTTTTTTTTGCCAGGAAGGGAATTGTTATAAACACCTCCCCCTTCACCCTACTCAGGCTCGTGTCTCGTGCGCGCAAACACGTGCTTTTGAGCAGCGCTTACACTTTAAAAGTGCGGCCTCCGACGCTGCTGGGGAAGGGAAGAAAGCTGCATGCCGCCACCGCGGTGGTCTTGCCGGAGTGCTCCCTAGTTGAAACCAGACGGGAATGGTAATTGTTTTGTATGTTGAGGCTTCTTTTTATTGATTAAAAAATAAAGGAAACTGTAGTATTTCCAAGGTTCATTGCCTTAACCAGACATCATTATCATCATCATTGTCACCATCATCATCATCATTAGGGCCCCTGAAGCGTCCTTAGCCCAGGGCCCCGAAATGCCTTAATCCGGCTCTGGCTGTGAGGACGTTGAATTGACAATTCCAACACGAAAAAGAGTATGCAGACTCACACAGACGGCGACAACGTGACATTCCAATGTTTTGTTGACGCGGCACGCGGTGCTTCTTGCCCGTACTCCATTGCGCATCCGTTCGAACTGTCGTCTGCTCTTTCAAACTTGTCTGCTTTTTGTCGTCAGCTCGCTCAAACGACAGCGGCCCGTAAACCAAACGTTGACCCGGTAATTGCGATAAGAACTAAGTGCAGGCCTCAAAACTTTTTGAAGGTTAGTTGGGGTAAGTAGGCTAAGTGTAAACAGTAGATACAAGAAGATGTTGATCATTGTTACCAGTGGCCATCACCGACTTGTAATGCCCGATTCTACTTGCGGTTTTCAGTAACGACGTCCACCATCTCAGCTGCGGTCCACGCTTTTGCAGCCCGAGCGACGTCGCGACTGAAAATAGCGAGCAGAATCTCATCGAGGAGTCAGGCTTTAGCGCCCATTCTGCGGCGTCCACGTGAAATGTATCGCCGCACGTCACATTATTTACGCAAAGTTTTGCCTCGTTAATTTTGCTGAAGCCGCTCAAGTAGTCAGACATTGTTAGGAGGACGTAGAATCAACAATTCCAACGCGAAAAAGAGCACGGGGCCTCCCACCGACGCCGACAACAACGCAATTCAATGGTTTGTTTATGGGCGACGGCGGGCTTCTTGCCCACCATCCACCGCGCATGCGCGGCGCCGGTGGCGTCCGCTAGGGGCGCTCCGGTTTGTTTGTAAACATGAGTTGGTGTATACGGCGTAAAACATAGTATCGTCAAACTCGCATCGTTTTGGGTCACTTTCGAGCCAGACAGCTCCTTTGGAAGTTCAAAACTTGACTTCATAGAGTTGTATGTTCACTCGGTATTGACAGCAGGGTAGACGCTATGCATGTTTTAGGCCAATCGTGTCTCCGGTGAGGGTCACGTGACTTCAGTCTAGAAGCTGGTGATGAAGCAGAACACGGCACCTGCCTGGAGCCCAAGGCCGCACATAGCAGTCACTGCACTATCAGCCTTGGGTACAAGTGACAAATCCGCACGTTGATGCCCCATAAGATAAGCCTTTTGTTCGTGCACTTCCGTTTTGCCTGGGCGGCACCATTTTGTTCGACAGCAGCGCCCTCTCCATACATCCGGGAAATTCAGCGGGTTCGGCGGGGTAAAACGAGAGAGAGGGCACGCGCCCGACTCCGCTAGCAGACGACAAACCGGGAGGTTGCCGTTCTCCATCTTTGGGCTGTAGCGGCGAGCCGTGGAACACCGAACTCTCGCTCGTGGCTGCCGTTGTGAAGTGGTTCGCGTTCTTAGAATAGTTATGGCTACTCCAAAATCAGCCTATAGCTTTCTGTTGTTCTATTTCGGTAAATAATCAACTAGCACGTCTTTTTTCCGTTACTTAAATATCAGTTGAGTCAGCGGGCAGTACTACCCTCAACTACTGCGTGTATTGCGGCAGGAGAGCACGTTTTTATTTATTATTTCAAACTTCCACTCATGGTCGCTAAAGGCCTTCGCCAGTACGAACTTTGTATAGTAAAAAAGGTACAGCAACCGGATTTACTTTTCGCCGGAGAAACCGGCCAATCTGACACAGTTTTCCCTTTTTCTCCGCCCTTTGTGCCCTGTCTTTAGACATCGGATAATGGTACATCCGCTGCACCGCTTGCGATCGGACTAAGGAATGAGAGTTGCCGTCATTACAAAATTAAGAAAATACAATATGTAGCCAAGCACGAGTGTTCTCAATCAAAATGAATTTACCCGCTGCATTGGAACACAGTATAGTCTTTGCAGCGAAGTCGACCTGCGGAAACTGCGTTTGGTCGTTCTGAGAACGTGGGTGTGATTTCGATCACTTCTAGAGAAAATACAACAAAAGAGGGGGAAAATCGCATCAAGCCAATTAAAAGTTCATATGATCGGCAGCAAAAATAAAAAAATTGAACGAAATAAAAAATGTCCTTTTTCGATAAAGTGGGTTCAAAATATCGGTTAATTTCATTTTCGACGATATTTCAAATTTTATATAAAAAATTCCGTAAAAATAAAATAAAATAAACTTATGCTCGTCCATAGCCCGTATATAGGGCTACATCCGCATACAATTTGGTAAGCGACAAATATAATAACTCATGAGTTACAAGGCTCTGAAGATGTCACCGAATTGTCACGTGGGAGCGATTTCGATCACTTTAGAGAAGATACAACAAAAAAGGGGGAAATCGCATCAAGCCAATTGAAAGTTCATATGATCGGCAGCAATAATAAAAAAAATTGAACGAAATAAAAAATTGCTTCTTTCGATAAAGTGGGTTCAAAATATCGGTTAATTTCATTTTTGACGGTATTTCAAATTTTATGTAAAAAATTCAGTGAAAATAAGATAAACAAAATTTATGCCCGTCGATAGCCCATGTATAGGGCTACATCCGCATAGTATTTGGTAAGCGACAAATATAATAACTCATGAGTTACAAGGCTCTGAAGATGTCACCGGATTGTCAAAGAGACGATATTTATCATTTTTTACCTCAATAAACAAAACTACAAAAGTTTTTCCTTTGAATTAAAAAATAGTCGAAATAACATACACGCTACAAAATATTACTGTGACTTTGGTATGCTCTCCGTATTTATACCAGCGCACAGAACTGGGTAGAAAAATCATGGAGTAAAAATCAGATTTTCACCCTGCTCCACTCAATATTTTTTGTGAAGCGAAATAATTTTTTAAAAATATTGAAAAGTGGTTTTTTTTTCAGAAATGTAACAATTACATATATTTTTTTCAAAAAAAATGGAAAGACCCACCTTGACAAGCGTGTTCGATTTCAAATGAAACCACCCTTCAGTAAAACGGTTTATAGTCCGTTGCAACTCAAGAAGGTAGGGCGAGGGAAAGGAAGGCCGGGGAGGAGGAAGCAGACAGAACGCTGGAGAGGAGGGGGAAACCTCCTTCCACTCCTTGCGTTCCGTCTTCTTCCTTCTCCCCGACCTTCCTTTTTTTTTTTTTGCCTTACATTCTCGAGTTGCAACGGACTATAGTGTGACTGGACCCAACAACCGGTAAAAAGCACATATTAAAAAAAAATCTCTCTTGGTTAATTTAGAAACGTCCATGCAAACAAAAATAGTGTACAATTTGATGCTGGGGATTGGAAAATAAATGTGTTTAGAATTTGTACAGGCAAATAGAACTCAAAGGAATAACCGAAGAATATTGTAGCATTTGGCACCCGCCGGCCCTCCATTGAAAACAGAAAAATCATTCGTACAAATTTTTCTCCCTTTGTTTTTCACAAGAAGACACATTCGAGCAAGCGCAAATAATAAACCTGATTTGCATAAACACTTACACGAAAAACTTTGCTCAAATGCATTTCTGACAAAAAAAAGACAATAATAAAATTAATAATCTTTCATTCCTTGGGAAAATCACGTTGTACAATCTAAATGTTTCTCATGTTTCAGGATGCACCAACTTATACTCCATGTCACTAGTTGCGTGCAGTACAGGCGAAGGCACAGCCAGGCGAGGGGAGGAACGGCAAGCACTAGAAAGGCTGGGGAGGAGGATAGAAACCTTCTCTCCTCTCTAACGTTCCTAGTGCTGTCACTATCTCCCCTCGCCCTTCATTGCTCTCATCTCCCGTCCCGCCTTCCTAGCGCTCGCCCTTTCTCCCTCACCTGGCGTTGCCTTCGCTTGTACTGCACGCTACCAGTGACCCGGAGTATAGCGAAAGGGCGTTAGATGCGAATGCAGCTGACGCGACTAATAGTAGACAATAGCCACAGGCGGTGGCACGGTCAAGAACGAAGCTGGAACGCATTGTGTTATGATTTGACCCACATTCGTCAAGAGGAGCGTTTGTTAAGTTCATTGAGCTTCAAGTTCATTTCCCTTTTAACCGCGCCTGACTAGAGCATTGGTGGGTGGTGATGTT
>JAZHYW010068596.1:0-17811 GCA_037355805.1 Ixodes ricinus
CCTAGAGCATTGCTTGTAACACGTTACTTACAAGTCTCGTTGAGAGGAACTGCTTTGTCAACTCAGCTATAACTACACGGAAAGCCAAGCGCTCAACACGCTTCCTTTGTGGTATGCCAAACTGGAGTTCGCGTTGTCTTCTATTCCCGTAGTGAGTGCTCGGAAATTTGTTTACTTGCACGCGAGGAATTTGAGTATACAGCGACGAACTTGCATCCTAAATCGTAGAAGCCCATGCGAAGCATGAATTTGACTCATGCTGTCAGAATGTACGACGAACGTCTAGAAATATAGTGATAGCTCTAGGTGCCCTCCCTTTTCAACAGTGCTAACAAGGCCAGGGATCAAGACCATGGTCACAGGCAGGGTGAGAACGGCAGAGAGGGACAGCCGAAGCACGGTCGAAGGCAACAAGCGCGTGCGGGAGGAAGGGCATTCGAAAGAGACGCCATGTACCCTTCCCGTAGTATATACTACGTCTGTTGATTCAGTCACCCTTTTAGGTGCGAGTATAAAATTGATTTCAAAAATGCTTCCGTCACGGTGGTCGCATCGATTAAACCGAACGACTCTACTTCCTTGGGTGTTCTTTCGAACACGAGTTCAAATTCAAGTTGTGGAGATTGTTCGTATAAACTATCTACGCAAGCGTCTAAGGTAATGTAGAGTGCCTTCATGTGAGCGCACATGAAGGCTCCCTAAAGTAATGTAAAATAACTTGTTGTTGGGCTAGTTGGTGTTGACTGTACTGAACCATAATTAGAAGCGCTAAAAAAACGTACACAAGATGTGTACGTCTTCTATCTTGTGTACGTCTTTTCAGCGCTTTTAACCATGGTTCAATATAAGCGTCTAAGGATCCGGCAAGGATTATGTCTTAGACACATTGTAGTAAAAAGCAAGTATGGCGTTCGTTGTTACGGGTTAGAGATTTGCAAGTGCTTTATAGCATCTGATATGGCCATTTCAAATCGCTGTAGTTTTACGAATTCTTTTCGGTGCTTCCTCAAGTTAATGAACGTTCAAAATGCAGTTTATAGCTGCCTCTGATGGAAATTGGGATTTTCGGCGATTTCCTTCGATACTGTCTCCCGCGACGCGCAATACACAAAGAAGAACATTGGAACCTGTATACGGTTGAGAAAGGGAACGACGAAAATCTGCAGATACACCTACCTCTAGTATATATATTTTTTCCTCGAAAGAGACAATGTCCGAAAAGGACATTGCTGAGTAACGTTCGTGGTTCTTTCTTGCTTTCTGTTGTTTTTCTTTCTTCTCCCTGAGCTATTTGATAGGCGTGTGCGAGTAGTTCGAACCGAAAAGCGCTGTGTCATTCATAATCTTCCCAGTGCAAAGGATATCCAAGACCTACTGGCTCTCTTTGTAGTGTTTGGGGAACGCCGATGGCAAATTTTGAAAAAAATAAAAAAACAAAAAAAAGGAAGAGTAAAAAGAAAACAAAAACAAAAACGTTATTCTTTTAAACAAAGCGATGGAACAAAAACGCTGGTGGTTGCAGTATTCTGTATGTACCGAAACCGCTTCGTCGCCCCGAGGACGCATCACAGCTTTTCAGCCGCAAATTAAAAATAAATGCACGCTATATTATATCGCGTATCACATCCGTGCCGAGAGGAAAACCAAAACTAATCGTTTTTGTTTTACCAAGAAAAAAAAAAGCGAAGAAAAAAAAAGTAAAAAAAAACTTGGAGTATTTGGAAACAGCCTTGGAAATACTGTAAACCGCGCACGTATACACCCCGCGCTGCAGTATATAAAGTAACATCGCAGCTTAACTTACTCAAAATTTAGTTTTGGGCTCATAAATCTCGCCGAATAACTCGACATTAAAATTTTAAGAAATTTATATTCTTTGTATGCTGGGACACAATTATACCGTCAGACTATATATAAAATCGCGGACGCGCTGTTAGTACATCATACGACAGACAGTCTGCCAACATTGTCTAAGGAGGTGTTTTTTTTCCTTGTATGACGGTTTTGTTACATTGGTCATACAGAAACTAACTTCAGATGTGCTTGAAGCATGCATATGTATGACGTAAACATGTTTTAGAAAATGCTTGAGACGAACACCGCGTGTCTTTTAAATTATGTGCGACTTTAGAAATGCGTGACCTTTTACGTTCAAAAGATCAAAATAAGCTTGAAACTCGAAACGTATTATAACTTTTACTCAGAACTGAGAAAGAAAACAAAAATGTATCACGCGAAAGCGTTCGGTGCTATGCGTTAGATGGGGGCCCACGAGGTCACCAAGTGGGTGGAACATATACGTCAGCGCACATGCCACTGCATAGCATACACGAAAACCAGACTTCATTTGAGCCCGACATAGTTCCGCAGCCCAACGTCATTCCCCTGCGTCGTAACTATATGGCCACCTGTGAGAACAAAAAACATGTTTTCTGCGGGCGCAGCGGGATTTTGTATCGCAGGAGGTACTAGTACAAAATGAAGCGAACTCCACGGGAGGATATATTTTTAATCGAAGGCACGTGACAATCATGAAGTTACATACAGTTTGGATGTTTTTAATCGTCTAGATGGTTGCGCCTACACTCTACTCAAAGAAGGGTGTCGTCTTAAAGGCCGACGTACACTTCTAGCGCTTTCCACTTTTCCTCACTCCCTCCTTTCCCATATCCTCTCCACCTTTCAACTTGCCCCAACACGGCTCCCCTCCCAGTTTAGAAGAGGGGGTGCTAACAGGATTATCTTCCCTGCAGAAGACCGAGGTTGTACATCGGTCTTTAAATATTTTTGTCCCATATCATCATCATCATTTATTTTCCTTGAGGGCCCGTGGGGCATTATACAAGGGGGTGGCAATAGAACAAAAACAAATAGAACAGTAAACACAATTATAACACTGTAAGCTAGCTAGGTAGGTTAGATAAAGAGAGGGTAATGGCTTCAACAAATTTAGTAGTATCATTAATAGAAACGATGTTATGAGGTAGTGAATTCCAATCCTCGATGGCCAATGGTAGTGTGGAAGTCTGGTGAGAAACAGTTGATGATCGAATTGGACGTAATTTACATAGGTGATCTAGACGCGGGAAAATACGATGGGGAGGTGATAGCAGTGATTCTTTGAGGTGGCTATTGTGATAAAAAATTCGATGGAGGAGAGAAAGGCGTGATACTCGGCGGCGAAGGGAAAGTGAATGAAGGTTAGCTGATTGGCGTAATCCTGATATGCTGGTATATGGTGAGTAGTTGTTATAAATAAAACGAAGGGCTCTGTTTTGGACGGATTCTAGATTATTTGCAAGGTAGGACTGCCATGGGGACCATATAGATGAGGCGTATTCTAACTTCGATCTTATAAGAGTAGTATACGCTAGTCGTTTTACGGAGGGTGTAGCAAGTTTGAGGTTACGGCGCAAATATCCGAGAGAACGGTTAGTATCAGAAATAACAGAAGTTATGTGAGTAGTCCATGATAGGTCAGAGGTGAGATGAACACCCAGGTATTTATAAGATGAGCATGCTATTACTTGAGTGTTAGAGAGGTAATACGAAAATGGTGTGGCACGCGAACTGCGGGAAAATGATAGGGATCTACATTTATTGAAGTTTAACGTCATCTGCCATTTTTCACACCAATGGATTACAGACTCTAGGTCTTCCTGGAGAGCATGATGATCATGGTATGAAAGAATGGGTCGGTAAATGACACAATCGTCGGCGAACAGGCGCACAGAAGAAGCGATATTAAGGTGGAGATCATTAATATAGATTAGGAACAGAAGGGGGCCAAGTACGGTTCCCTGGGGGACACCTGATGTTACGGTAGAGGTGGGAGATTTTACGTTGTTAACGGAGGAATATTGCTTACGGTTAATTAGGAATTCAGAAATCCACTTAACAACAGAGGGATGAATATTAATATCGTTAAGCTTGTGGGGGAAAGTGAGCCGCTGCACGTGGATGGACGGCGCCGTGAGCGGAGGAAGAATAAGAAAAGGGACGCTCGTGGTGTAGTGTGCGAGAGAGACAGTTACAGGTGCCGTGACGAACGGAAGAGACGGTGCTGAGCGAGCCCAGGGAAGACCCGGACCACAAGGCAGCCTTGGCCCTCCGCAGCACCCGGCCGACTCACACAATTGAGTAGCGATAAAGTATTTCTCCATGGTAGCGCTTCCCTTGTGGCTTCCTTGGGGCGAATGGAACTCGGCCTGATCGGGTGGTACTGACAGGCGACCCACAAGCTTTGTATAAAAGACGTTGGTGGGGTACTTTGTCAAATGCTTTGGAGAAGTCAATGAAAATGATAATGCACCACAAAACTTCAGTTCGCAGTACAGCGCACCATACACTCCGTGCAACGCGACCGGCGCGCCGCCGCGCGGCCGTTACCGAAGGTAGGCAGTGAGAACCCCAGCGAAACGAAACCACGCCGCGTACATTGGTACGCATTGAAGTCGGAGCGGTGCGGTTGCGCTGGGTTGACAGCATGAACTGCTGCGTCGTTAAGTGCTCCAATAGTTATGCGTCGTATCTCGTGGGGACAAAGTTTCACAGGTTTTCAACTCGCCGATGTTTTGTGGGACAGCGACGACGATGGACCCGTGCCGTACGACGCGAGAAATTTGGTCTCCTGATCATGTCGGCCTCTGTGTCGGCACGCCTGACATATTCTACACTGCCGCTTTGCGCTCTGCGTTTGTTTTTGTACCAGTAACGCCTACATATGTTAGCACCGATGGGACGAATTGAAATGCCATCCCACACTCGCGGGTATGCAGTGCCGATTTCCTTGGAGGAATACCCTCCAAAGAAGTTTCGTCCCCACCGTATATGTCGATGATATTTCCGGACCAGCATGGCATGCAGTCTGTGCTTCATGAAGAAATATTCGGACGGTACAATAAGTGACAAATATAAATCTAAGCAAAACTACAATGAAACTCGGAATTACTGGAAAAGAAGGCAAAAGGAAGCGAGGGAGGATTCGCCTCTCTCCAGCGTTCGCTCTGCAAAAGTGGAAAGACTAGAGGACGAGCTTGTCCTGCTTTTCTTAACCTGCAACAGGGTTAAGTTAGCTTTTTCCATGCCAACCTTACACGTGACCAGCTATCGTCCCATCCGGCTATACAATGTAGATTACGAGATATTTATGAACATTTTGATTAACGAATTACATCGTGTTAGCCGCGATTTCGGCAGGGAGTGTCATACATGTGGGATTCGCGTGAGGCGTATAACTTCAGACAAATAGCATCCCCTTTTCCTCCTCTCTCTCCTTCTTCCTCCACCCCCGCGCGGTGCATTATGGGACATTTCCCATAATGCACCGCGCGGTTACGCCGACGCCGACGGCGACGCCGCTCAAGCCGGAAACGGGCGCCTAAGAGCTGCGCTCAAATAGATAATTACGCTATTTAAGATTTTGAAGTTATGGGGCCGCGCGGTTCACTTACCTCAAAGCTCCGTTACAACACACTGTTTTGTTTTGTTTCTTTATTTGACACATACATGTTTTTAATTAGTTTCCATGGCGCAACTCCGAACAATGAGGTATTATTCAGAATTAGAGTTAATTACTGTAAAATGTAACTGTCGCTTCAACCAGCCTGGAAGCAAAGTTATAATCTTACGTTGAATACCGACAAATTGAAGATATTCAAGTAACTATCTTAATACAGCGTGTCGCTTAGAACCCGCTTTAGATTGTCCGCAAATATCGGTTTCTCAACATATCGTGCTGTGATTTTCTAGAGGTGCGGCAACTTGGTTTAAACTTGGAATTAAAGAATGAACAGATGAACTTAGCTCGTTCGAAAAAGACAAAAAAAGAATATTTCGGGGAATCTACGGCGGCATTCGCAGACGGTCAGATGACCGTCCTCGGCTAGTTGTGTGCCGCCGACAGGTGTCGGGAGCGTGGAGGGCGCGCCGTAGGGAGCCTGCCTGTATTGCAGAGAGTTTCAAAGTCCTCGATGGGGGTCACGTGGTTTATGGGCCGTCTTTGCGAATACAAGCTGCGACGAAGTGCAGAAAGCGTTGATCGTCTGCAAAGGTTTCCGCCTACTTTTCTCCTCGCCACGTGAAAACGCAGCGCATGCGCACTGGCGACCAATATCCGCAAGAGGCATCCGCCATCAAATTGCAAACGCTACCCCATTGCCTCAGATGGACCGTCTCTTCAATCTAGGCTGCGTCGTCTGCAATACGAGTTGCGAGGACGTGACGAACGCGTTAGTCGTTTGCAAGCGTCTCTGCCTTTTCGCCTGCTTCCTCCTCGCCACGCGAAAACGTAGCGCATGCGCACTCGCGATCAATCTCCGCAGGAGGCTTTCGCCATTAAATTGCAAACGCTCCCCATGGCTTGGGACGGACCATCTCTAGCGCGCCCGGCTCCGAGCAGCATAAGATCTTCCGAAAGTTTTCACTGTGCCGGCACGCGTCTCTCTAATATATGATTCCAAATGCAATACTTTTTTTTATGAAAATAAAAATGCGTTAAATAGGAAAGCATGGATATAAATCCCCTCATGGCTTCCCATTTTCGGTACGGAGATGATTGGTCGAACCGCTGCACACTTTCGTATCTCAGGACGCGCCATCTTTCGAGCACGATCATTACAGCGTCAAAATATTTAAATATACTTTTTGTTAAATCACCCCAGCACCAAGGAGCATGCTGTAAGTGTAGTTACACGCGCTGCACGAGTTGGCGTCTGCAGCAGTAACTGATCTAAAGCAAACATAAAAAATGGCATCCTGCACGCGCGTTCGTCAACGTCTTATTTTGATTATTCACTTGGAATATTTTATATGGAGAAGCCGAGCGCGTGCTGCGCAGTGGATCTACATTCCCAGCATTCTCCTTGGTGCTTGGGTAATTCAGCAATACTGTCTATAAACGGTCGTTCCACTCCACCCAACTCCGTCTGCGAATGCTGCGGTATATTGCACTAAACAAGATTTTCTTACATTTTTATATTTTTTATACGAGGTAAGTTTGTCTGTTTATATTTCTGCTCCAAGCTTCCAGTATCTAGCTGAACCTCCTCTAGTAAATCGCAAAGCGATACGTTGAGAAAACTGGGTTTTGCGGGCCGTCTAAAGTGGGTATCAAATGACCATTCTAAACGTTAATACGAAAATAACAATATTTATATTTTAGTGCCCACAGATTACAACGGCGGTATTCTCTTTTATACAGCTACACCAACGTTGCCTACAGAAGCTTCTTTTCTACTTCCTCTTCCTCCTAATCTTTATCCTCAACTCAATAGCGAAATAAGATATCGCATGGTCGTGACGTGGTTGGGCACCGTTGCGATGACTCTAAGCTTCCCTCGTGCTTTCTAAGCACACCATGGAACTTGTCTTTCGCAAGCGAAGACAAGTGTGGTCACGGCACTCATTGGTCACGAACGCGAATCCAAATATTCGTCGACGGATCAATTGCTGACGACCTGCATACATCTGAGTGACGCAGTTCTAGCGCCCAATGCGTGAGCTGGATTTGGCTGATGTGCTTCGGGTACCTCGGATCAGGGGCGGATTTAGAGGGGGGTCCGGATGTCCTGACCCCCTCTTGATTTCTGCATGTGTAAAATTTAGGGCGTGAAACGAGGAAGAGGGGAGGGGGTTCATAAACATATGGTACACTGACCAACACCTGAGCCCCCCCCCCCCCCCTCCCCCAGAAAATTCCTGCATCCACCCCTGCCTCGGATGCATCACAGTGAAAAATGCGGAGAGCTATCGAAGGAAAGGAGGTACGAAATTGTACGCTATATTTTCGAATTTTCGTACCGAAAATGGGCTTTTGACTTTCTACCCTCTTCTCTTTTGGACCACTAAACGATATGCGATTAGTAATATACCAATCTAACATCTTTATCCCAGTCCAAAATTTGATTTTATTGCCCCTTTAACGCACAAAACTATTACGTCCAACAACAATATATGACACTTTTATAGAGAGACTACAAACTCATCTAACAGACGACGGTGTAGTACATGTTGTATAGGTGTAGACGTGAGGCGGAGCGATGGTGTTTATAGTGTTCCAGACCCGAAAAAGCGGTGAACAATGGACGAGCATCGAAATAAATCAGAATGCCTGGCAGAGGGAAACGGAACATGAAAGTTAACTTTGCTAAGGAGCCTGACGGACTCCTCTCGCACAACCTGGAGCCTTCCGCAAAAATACAGAGTTACGAACAGTTATTTTGTTAGAAAAACAAGCGTGTCTTAGAATAGGGGCGACTCAATGCTTTGGTTCCACTAAGCATTCTTGGGGCGTCCCCGCGCATGCGCACAAGTTATGCGCATTCTCTTGGTGACGCCCCAAGATGCTGGAGGAGCCAAAAACCGTTAAAATTCCCCATTCTCAAACTCTCTAATACCGCGAGCATTTTCGTTTAGAAATAAAAATAGTTATATGCAGTTTAAATTTCAGCGCCATTCATCGCAATTGCCACTACAAAAGACGTGATTTCAAAATGCTAACGCCCTTTTAATACTCCCGAAAAGAGTCGAAAGCTGCGCGACACGTACTCGGAATGTGCACATCGTTCCGTATTGCGTCAAAGCCGACATTTGCTACCTAATTACAGCTTCCAAAACGCAGGAGAAGCACTGACGCTTCCCGTGCGTAATATCTTCTCATCCTCGCTCTAGGTATAGCGTGTGGTCGGTGTTTATGTGCTCAACGATAGCGTACGTGCACGTGATTGATAAAATGCGCGTCACGAGAACGTCAGCATATTATGGAGGCAGAGGCATAAAACCCACCTTGTTTACATCTATGTATCGTAAAACACATTTTAGCAATACTGGCGATTGCGTCAGCACAAATTAGGACGTTCGAGGCCTGTGACCAGCTGTCTCTGCTTCCATGGGACGTCATCAGACATACGATGACGCCAACTCAGCCATTGGGCTCGACGCCGACCGTTCTTTCACGCATTGATTGAACACGAGACGCAGCCGAACGCAACAGTCGCGTCCAATTTGCGTCTGCCAACGTTACTAGATTAGCTCAACTACGGAACTGCCCATGGACGCCGCAACACCTCCCTTAGGTAGTTGAGATTGGCTTACCGAGTGCTCGGCGGGCAATAGACGCATGGGTACTTTTTTAGAGTACGTATATACAAGATTTTGAATGGACCTTTTCCGAGAAGCGTTCTACGCACGCGCGAGCGCCCGATGCCAAGCGGCGGAAGTCGGCACGAAAAATCGAGGAAATTCGGAAGGAGGCAGTGGATCAACGAGTAGAACACGTAATTGCAGCATATATATAATTGTGTTGCACAAAAAAAGAAAATGGACGGAAAGAAAACACGACGTTTGGGTGGACGCCACGGATGCACCTTTTCAAAGTAGTGTTGGGCACGCGCCACTGCTCAGAGAGCGAAGAAACTGGTTTTCGGAATCAAAAACCGTAATAATTACTTGCTGTGTTTGTTGTTGTGCTACTATGACCAAGCTCGTCGGAAGTCCGGAAAGCGCACCAACACACATCTTTTCGGCTTCGACTCACAGAGAAGACTCCTTTATTTTCTCTAACTTAAACAAGAATACTGGCGGGAAGGGGAAAGAGAAACCCCGAAGAGGCGAGCCGGCGAGCGCCCCAAGCTGCTCAAGGCCGCCCGGGAAAGAATGCTCGGGACGAGGGGAACACTTCTAAGCACATAAGCAGCCCGCCGCGGGGTCTCCGGCGACCATCAAGAAGGGAGGAAACAAGGCACCACGTTGGGGTAAAGGGCGGCAGACAAACTAATAGAAAACACGCTCGCGGACGGGGAGAAAAGTCAACAAAAACACACTCTGGTGTCACGTCAAACTGCGTGGTGTGCACACCAGGATGCCTGGTGGGCACATGAGCTCTTGTGGTGTCACACCAGACTCTCTTGGTGTACCCATCAGGCTGGTGTGCGGGTACACCAGCATTTCTGGTGGGCACACCAGGCTGGTGTGCTCGATACACCAGCATTGCTGGTGGGCACAAAAGATATTCTGGTGTCACACCAGGATTCTCTGATGTCACACCAGGATTGCCTGATGTATTTTTCATTAGGGCCCTCGTGAAAAATACACCAGGCCGAGGGCTGGTGTGACTTGATGTTACACCAGACTTTTTCACAGATGTGATTTGGGACATTTCCTGGTGTTCTGGTGTGATACCATAAATCTGGTGTGTTGGTGTGACACCAGAAATCTGGTGTTCTGATGTGACACCAGCAATCTGGTGTTCTGGTGGGACATCAGGTTTTGTTGTAGTGTGATACCAGAGTACCTGTTGACTGGGTTGTGCTTTACTCACAAAAAGGTACAATGATAAGTTTGACAACAACGCTGCTGTCATATTACTTTATTAAAAAAGCAAAAAGCACAACAGTAAAACTTCGGAAGCTTTACTGTTGTAGGGAGTTGGCCGCGATCAACTGGGGTTTGTCCGGAGCCACTGCCCTGCGTCGAAGAACCGGACGCCCTGTCGTTCTGCAATTCTTGGCGTTTCAGCTTGCGGTTGACTCGTGTCTTAGTTACGCTGATCCGTTTCGCGTACCCCTTCGCGCCAGAAATCTCCTCTTCTAAGGCATCACATTCGACAGATGGCTCCATTTCCTTGTCCAGCTCTTTCAGGGAAGCTCCCTTAAGTAGAAGAATATCAAATGTTTCTTCGAGCTCACCGATGTCGGTTGGATCCGTGGCCAGCAGGACACCAATCTCGTTGATGATCTTTGTTGTGGCGGCTCGCAGGGTAATCCTCTTTCGCTTCAGGCGGTTGACGCCCTCCTCGCTCGTAGTAGGCATGAGCTGGCCGTTAATTCCCGGTTTTCGGCACCAAAAACTGTAATAATTACTAGCTTTTTCTGTTGTTTTGCTAACAAGCCAAGCTCGTCGGAAGTCAGGAAAGCGCACCAACACACATCTTTTCGGCTTCGACTCACAAAGAAGACTTCTTTATTTTCTCAAACTTAAACAAGAATACCGGCGGAAAGGAGAGAGAAACCCTCGAAGAGGCGAGCCGGCGAGCGCCCCAAGCTGCTCAAGGCCACCCGGGAAAGTTCTCGGGACGAGGGGACACTTCTTGAGCACAAAGGAGCCCGCCGCGGGGTCTCCGGCGACCACCAAGACGGGAGGAAACAAGGCACCCCGTCGGGGGACGGGGCGGCACACAAACTAATAGAAAACACGCTCGCGGACGGGGGGAAAGTCAACAAAAACACAACTCTGGTGTCACATCAAACTGCGTGGTGTGCACACCAAGCTGCCTGGTGGGCACATGAGCCCTTGTGGTGTGACACCAGACTCTCTTGGTGTGCCCATCAGGCTGATGTGCGGGTACACCAGCATTTCTGGTGGGCACATCAGGCTGGTGTACTGTTGTGCTTTTCCAGGATTCCAGGATTCTCTGATGTCACTCCGGGATTACCAGGTGTATTTTTCATTAGGGTTGTTTTGTACATTTCAGTGTTGGCAATTAGTAGTGAGTGCCCGTGGTAAATTCCCGTGATCGGCTCCGAAAAGAATACTCCCAAGATGTTGTGTGAAGAGCTGCCTCACATGTCCTGCATCTGAAAGTGGCATTGTGTGGCAGAGTGCACAAGTTTCCGAAAGATCAACGGGTCGGGATCAATGGCTGGCTGCAATTCCTATAGAACAGTTACGCGAAGCTCGGAAAGCGGACGCTACCCGATTGATATGCTCTTTGCTTTTTGTGGAAAGTGACTACATTGAGTTCGCAGGTGTCAAAAATGGAATCCCATACCATTTAGTTCAGCGACGTATCATCCACAACAATTGCTTTTTTTTCAGTGATAATTGTTGAAAAAGAAATGCAAACATCACAAAATTCTTGAGAAAAAAAAAAGTGGTACACCCACACCAGGGATCGAACCCGTGCCCTCTGCTTGTGAAGCGGGCGTCTTTCCACTGCTACTGGAGGAACCCTGGGAACCCTATCATGCATAGTGATGCAGCAGGTAGACTGTATGTCGGAAGTTTGCTGCCGATTTCCCTTCAATACATGCACTTCCGGCTCGAAGTCGGGCAGCACCACGCATAGCCCACATTCGCACCTCGTAAAGAAACCGTACGCGTGCGTATTCAACTCGAAGTACGCACTTCGTGCTTGACGTTTGAGCCAGCGATGTCTTCAGCCACGAGAAGGGACGACGACTCGGCGACGTCTTCGTGCAATCGGCTTGCTGATCGGGCGTGTCGTACGGGATGGATATCAGTTCTTTTGATCGGTCCAAAATTTCTCTTTCGAAGGAAGACAGAATTCGCCGGTACCGTGAACGACGATTCTGAAGTAGAGGTCCAACGCCCGTCGTCCGGCTGCCATCCGCTAGTCCCACGATACGCGAAACGACGCCATGCTGAGAATTATGAAGTGAACGCACAGAATGCCTCCGGTTGTCTGTGCTACCTTTTTTTTCAATCAACGTATTTGCAGCTTTTTGGAAGCCACAAAAAATGGGTTTCATGTTTTCTTCTATTTTTTAATATTGACTGTGTGCCTTCAGTGGTCCACGACTTTGATTAAATTTGGTGGTCGCGTCGATACCTTAGAAAACGGCCCGTGACCACGGAAAAGAAAGTGAGCGCGACTCAAACCGGCCAGTTCTCGATCGGCGGTTTTCGGGCGGAAAAGAAACCGAATTTCGAGCCGCAAATTGTGTTCTGGGTAGTTGGGCTTTCATATGTCCCGTACAACTAAAAACCTCGGCGAGCATAAATACCCTGATAGTGTCCCTTTAATACTTCCATATTAAAACCTCACGTCGGCGGTTGTACTGCACTGGCTAAATTTCTCATCCACAGCTGAGAGACAGGTCACCCGTTGAGGCGTACCAAGTTCAAGGCTGTCTAAAGATACAAGCAACACCATTTTATACAATGGGACCGGTTTTGTAGCGAAAAAAGCGACGGCAACACATTGATACGCGCGCAGCTGTCGAAGGCCCGGACCTTCGTGTCTCGTTATACCAAAGGGCGTCGTTCTGTGGACATTTGAAGCTGCGCTAGACGAGTTCTTTTTTCACCAAGTGCGCAAGTACAATGGCGACTTCAGAATAGACTGCAAACCAGAGCGAGAGCAAATATCCATTCTGCGTCAAACTCAGAAAACCTGAAACGGAGACCTTCGAAATGGGCAGCTTATAGCGAAAAATCAGTGAGGCGTACGAGGTGTTTTCAGCGGCACTCGCGCTTGCTTCAAGAATGGCAGAACATCACTGGAAGACGAATGAAGGTAAGGGAAGGTTGCCCTACCTCTCTTCGTCTTCAAGACACCTCGCACGCCTTTCGAAGAAGCATTCGGGTCGCGGGTCCACGTTGTGGAATTCCATCCCCGTGTACCGTTTTCTACAAATTAACCCTGATTATAAGCATCTCTCTTTTAGAGCGCAGCTCTTAGGCGCCAGTTTCCGGCTAGAGTGGCGTCGCCGTCGGCGTAACCGCGCGGTGCATTATGGGACGCGTGACGTCACTGATGACGTTATCAGTGACGATGACGTCATCACTATGACGTCACGTGACGTCACACATGACGTCACAAGGACCACCAGTGACGTCACGTGACGTCATCGTGATGACGTCATCAGTGACGTCACCAGTGACGTCACGTGTGGCGTCACCAGTGGAAAACATTTCCCGCTAAATCTAACAGAACTAAATGTAGCGGAAAAAATTCTCCGCTAAATTTAGCAGAAAAATTTCCCGGCTAAATTTAGCGGAAAAAAATTTCCCGCTTAATTTAGCAGAAAAACTTTTCCCGCTAAATCTAGTGGAAAAATTCCCCGCTAAGGTTAGGGCAAATAATTTTCCGCTAAATTCCCGTCAAATTTACACGCGATGCTCTCACCAAAGATGTGCATTTTCTGTGACTTGCGTTAAGCACACGTCGATCCACAACCATGTTAGTAGTAGGAGACTTTCCACCTTCTCCCCTCAGTACCCTTCCTCCTCCTCCTCCTCAAGAGCTGCGCTCTAATTTGGCGTTACAGGGGATTGTAAACGTGTTTAATTTTTTTGTCCGACGACAAAAATAGACGTCGAAAAACACCGACGGGGTGAGACATTTAGGTCACGCGCATGTTCCCTGCAGGTTTGGGTATTTCATCCCCGTGTACTGTTTTCTACAAGTAAGCCCTGATTATAAACACCGAAATTTTTGCCCGACACCAAAAATTAACACCGAAAAACACCGACGGGGCGAAGCATCTGGATCACGGGCATGTTCCCTGCAGGATGGGGAATTCGATCCCTGTGTACTGTTTTCTACAAATGTGCTCTGTTTAAAACACTGAGTTTTTGTCCCACACAAAAATAGACACCGAAAAACACCCGCGGGACAATGCACTTGGCTTACGGGCACGTTCCCTGCAGGTTCGAGAATTCCCTCCCGTGTACTGTTTTCCAGAAATGAGCCCTGATTATAAACACCGATTTTTTGTACGACACCAAAAATAGACACCGAAAAATACCGACGGGGCGAAGCATTTGGGTAACAGGCACTTTCCTTGCATGTTGGGGACTTTCGTCCTTCTGTACTGTTTTCTTCAAATAATCCCAATTATAAACACAAATTTTTTGCCCTAAACCAAAAATAGGCACCGAAAGAAAACAACGTGTATATTGAAGAAAAACAAGAACCCCGAAAGAAAACCGCCGCATTCAAAAGAAAATAAACCCCGAAAGCACAGAACCCTGTTTATAAACAAGACCCGGTACTAGCTAGGGCACTGCGTGATGCACTGTATCTTTCCTCGCGTCCAGGCTGGTGTTCCGGTGGAGTGACCTGTTCCTCATCCTGGGCTACTGCGCCCTGGCCGCCGTGGCGCTGTGGCTGTCCCTGAGCCGGATGCTGCCGCAGGCCGAGAAGCTGCGCCTAGCCTTCCACAACACCAGCATCGCGGCCAGCCCCAGCGAGCTGCTGCTCGTCGAAGCACCGGTCATCCTCACCCCCAACGCGTACTGCAGAGACATTGCCAAGTAAGAGCCCCCGAATAAAAAGAAAAGGAAAAGGTAGCGAAAGTTCCGGAGAAAAAACATAAATAAAAAATCTACCTCTATACTTTTGCAGAGATTTGTCCGCTAAATTTAGCGGAATTTAGTGTCACGTAACGACATGGTGTTACGTGACGTCACAGTGTCATGTGAAGACTCTGTGAGCTGCTGAGTGTGCAGCGCCTCGGCTGTCGCCGCAATTTATTCGCAAAACACGGCGAAAATCAACCGCAATTTTTCGTTTTGCACGTAGTTTCACTTTTCTTTTTTTTAACAAACGATCTTTACATTTCATGCATTGCCCTGTTGCAATTAAGAGTAGGGTTGCGTCTTTTCGAAGTGCCGATAGACCCCGAAAATTAACTCCCGAGTCGGTTTTTATCAAAATCGGAGAAAACCGGAACACTCCAAACTAAAAGTCTCTAAAAAAAAATAAAAAAAAAAACTTTAGAGAAAACTTGCATGAAATTGTCCGCGAGGCTGCTGTATCTTCCTTCAGAACCACGTGTCTCATTTCGTTTCCTTACTTTTATCGGTATCGGGACGTTTTCCAAGTGTTCGAGTCACGCGGATGTTCCATGGAGGTCGGAGAATTATATATTTTCTTCATCATGAGTCCCGGCAAAGACAGATTTTTGGCCCGATCCCCGAAATTCGGAACGAAAAACATCAAATCCGTATTAAAAAAAAAAATACCGCCCGCCCCCCCCAAAAAAAAACAACAGCAACAAGCAAACCAACAAACAAACAACAACAACAAAAACAAAAACGAATTTCCAGGAAAGTAAACCTCGAAAAGCACAAAACACGAGTTTTTTTTTTATTTATTTCTCTTATTCAACATATTTTAAGTCTCCTTGTGGTTAGGGCATTATATGAGGGGGATACAAAATTTGACGATACAAAGTACAACATGCCACAACGCACTTATTACACACAAAAGGCATAAGCAGTGTTATCCACGGCGCTGCGTGTTTTCGTATTGAAGACTCAAATTCGAATTGCTCGGCCAGGCTCCGATTATCAGAAATGTCCTCGGTATGGGCGGCAATGCCGTGGACCAGGCATCACCCTGAGTCTCTGCAGCGTCGCCGCGAGTCCTCAGTCCTGGAGCCTTGGAGGCGGAATCGTTATTCTCTACTACAACAGGTGAGCTTCAAACTTCGCTCAGTGCGCAGTACCGCAGCAAAATTTAGAAGTCCCCATGACTTGCGGTCAGGTTTCTTTAAAAATATAGTCAAAAATGCAATAAAAGCATTTGCGAAATTCGATTTGCCGTTTTGCTTGTCCCCCACTGCACCTTCTTTTAACTGCTAAACTGATGCTAGTATCAGACCTTTAACACGCTTCGGCTAGACCTCTTTATCAATAATCGATTAGGTATATCTGCCTTCCCTTCATTTCCCTGCACTGCCTTTCCCATTAGATCATCGTTTTCATGTATTGCATATTAGGTATAGCATAATATATTACTATCTACACAGTTCCAGTAGCTGGGGCGGTCCGTTCGTCATTCAGAGACGAACGGTGCCAATCAACGAGGCAGCTAAAAACGGCCTTATGCAGGGTGCACTGTCTCTAAGTCTGATCTTCGATAAGTTCCCACCCGTCTGTTTTTAAAGTATGAGAATAATGTTTACAGAGGTATAAATCTCAGAAATGTAGACGCAGCGCCAGGTAATTTACGCCTGCAGGTTTCATTCGATACTCGGGGTTGCTCCGATTATTTCGTGACACCTAGGTTTCTGCCTTCTTGGAGCTTATGACACGAGCTGGGGCATTACTATCGAAGACAAACCAACCGTTTATGAATAATTATTCGTTAAAGAAAAAATTGAAGACGTTTACAATTTTTGTTATGCCGGAGATAGAGCGCAGCTCTTGAGGACGAGGAGGAGGGTACGGGTTGAGGGTATACCCCTGCCTCCCCTCTCCGTGCCACTCCCTCCTCCTCCTACTCCCTCCATTGGCGGGGAAATTTACCATACTAAATTTAGTGAAATTTTTCCGCTAAATTTGGCAGGGGCTTTCCACTAAATTTAGCGGAGAAATTGTACCGATAAATTTAGCGGGAAATTTTCTAGCAATTTGTATATAAATGTTCCACTAAATTTAGCGGGGAAGTTTTCCCGCATTACAACACGCGGTCACGCCTGGTTGCATGACCCCCATAAATGCAACGCGCGTTTACGCCGACGCCAGCTGACGACAGCGACAGCGACGGCGACGGCGATGCCGCTCAAACTGGAAGCGGGCGCCTAAGGCTGCGCTCACACGACACGTCAGGCAGAGTTATTCATTTGTTGAGATTTGTGTTTGTTTATGGTCATTTATACAGCGTACGACACGCAGGGCGTCGGGATTCTCGAGTATCTCAGCCGTCACTCCTCAGCCAATGAGATTGGGGCATGCGGGGGCGCCCAGGACAATCACGGAAGCCAGAAGTGTGATAGACCCACGCCCCCGCGTTTCAGCGAAGCAGTCGATGACTCAATTTCGTGCATTCCCTCATCATCCCTGAATCAACGTCGCTGGCGTTCCCGTGCAGGACCTCCAAGCGAGGCGGAACGAGTCGTCGCACTGACGGCTGCTCCTCGAAGCGTTGACTCACCGAGAGATTCCACCAGAATGCAGCTCCGCGGTCTCCGAGAGGCATAGTTTCCTCGTACTCTCAAGCCTGAGATTCGTCGATCCGGGTGGCCTAGAAGATCAGGCCTGTTCCTACCCACCCCCTCTCCAAACGTCATCACTAGTGGGCCCGCAGCGCCTCCTGGCTGCGTCAGCGTCGCCGCCAGCGTG
>JAZHYW010068597.1:0-51649 GCA_037355805.1 Ixodes ricinus
TATTTGCAAGGTAGGACTGCCATGGGGACCATATATATGAGGCGTATTCTAACTTCGATCTTATAAAAGTAGTATACGCTAGTCGTTTTATTCAAGGTGTAGCAAGTTTGAAGGTTGCGGCGCAAATATCCGAGAGAACGGTTGGTATCACCAATAACAGAAGTGTGTCGAGTGAGTCCATGATAGGTGAGAGGTGAGATGAACACCCAGGTATTTGCAAGATGAGCATGCTATTGCTTGGAGTGTTAGAGAGGTAATGCGAAAATGGTGTGGCACGCGAACTGCGGGAGAGATGTTAGATCTACATTTATTGAAGTTTAACGTCATCTGCCATTTTTCGCACCAATGGATCACAGACTCGAAGGTCTTCCTGGAGAGCATGATGGATCATGGTGTGAAAGAATTGGTCGGTACGTAATGACACAATCATCGGCGAACAGGCGCACAGAAGAAGCGATATTAAGATGGAGATCATTAATATAGATTAAAGGAACAGAGGGGGCCAAGTACGGTTCCCGGGGGGACACCTGATGTTACGGGCAGAGGTGGGAGATTGCCATGTTGATTAACGGAGGGAATATTGCTTACGGTTCGATTAGGAATTCAGAAATCGCCAACTTAACAAAGGGATGAATATTATTATCGTTAAGCTTGTGGGGGAAAGTGGAGCCGCTGCACGACGGATGGACGGCGCGTGAGCGGGGGAAGAATAGAGAAAAGGGACGCTCGTGGTTAGTGTGCGAGAGAGACAGTTACGAGGTTGCCGTGACGAGACGGAAGGAGACGGTGCTCGAGCGAGCGCAGGGAAGACCCGGACCACAAGTGGCCTATGGCCCTCCGCAGCACCTGCACTGACTCCGCACAATTGAGTGAAAAGCGATAAAGCATTTCTCCATGGTAGCGCTTCCCTTGTGGCTTCCAGGGCGAATGGAACTCGGCCTGATCGGGTGGTACTGACAGGCGACCCACAAGCTTTGCATAAAAGACGTTGGTGGGGTACTTTGTCAAATGCTTTGGAGAAGTCAATGAAAATGATAATGCACCACAAAACTTCAGTTCGCAGTACAGCGCACCATACACTCCGTGCAACGCGACCGGCGCGCCGCCGCGCGGCCGTTACCGAAGGTAGGCAGTGAGAACCCCAGCGAAACGAAACCACGCCGCGTACATTGGTACGCATTGAAGTCGGAGCGGTGCGGGTGCGCTGGGTTGACAGCATGAACTGCTGCGTCGTTAAGTGCTCCAACAGGTTATGCGTCGTATCTCGTGGGTACAAAGTCTCAAAGGTTTTCAACTCGCTGATGTTTTGTGGGACAGCGACGACGATGAACCCGTGCCGTACGACGCGAGAAATTTGGTCTCCTGGTCATGTCGGCCTCTGTGTCGGCACGCCTGACATATTCTACACTGCCGCTTTGCGCTCTGCGTTTGTTTTTGTACCAGTAACGCCTACATATGTTAGCACCGATGGGACGAATTGAAATGCCATCCCACACTCGCGGGTATGCAGTGCCGATTTCCTTGGAGGAATACCCTCCAAAGAAGTTTCGTCCCCACCGTATATGTCGATGATATTTCCGGACCTGCATGGCATGCAGTCTGTGCTTCATGAAGAAATATTCGGACGGTACAATAAGTGACAAATATAAATCTAAGCAAAACTACAATGAAACTCGGAATTACTGGAAAAGAAGGCAAAAGGAAGCGAGGGAGGATTCGCCTCTCTCCAGCGTTCGCTCTGCAAAAGTGGAAAGACTAGAGGACGAGCTTGTCCTGCTTTTCTTAACCTGCAACAGGGTTAAGTTAGCTTTTTCCATGCCAACCTTACACGTGACCAGCTATCGTCCCATCCGGCTATACAATGTAGATTACGAGATATTTATGAACATTTTGATTAACGAATTACATCGTGTTAGCCGCGATTTCGGCAGGGAGTGTCATACATGTGGGATTCGCGTGAGGCGTATAACTTCAGACAAATAGCATCCCCTTTTCCTCCTCTCTCTCTCTTCCTCCCATCCTCCCCGCGCGGTGCATTATGGGACATTTCCCATAATGCACCGCGCGGTTACGCCGACGCCGACGGCGACGCCGCTCAAGCCGGAAACGGGCGCCTAAGAGCTGCGCTCAAATAGATAATTACGCTATTTAAGATTTTGAAGTTATGGGGCCGCGCGGTTCACTTACCTCAAAGCTCCGTTACAACACACTGTTTTGTTTTGTTTCTTTATTTGACACATACATGTTTTTAATTAGTTTCCATGGCGCAACTCCGAACAATGAGGTATTATTCAGAATTAGAGTTAATTACTGTAAAATGTAACTGTCGCTTCAACCAGCCTGGAAGCAAAGTTATAATCTTACGTTGAATACCGACAAATTGAAGATATTCAAGTAACTATCTTAATACAGCGTGTCGCTTAGAACCCGCTTTAGATTGTCCGCAAATATCGGTTTCTCAACATATCGTGCTGTGATTTTCTAGAGGTGCGGCAACTTGGTTTAAACTTGGAATTAAAGAATGAACAGATGAACTTAGCTCGTTCGAAAAAGACAAAAAAAGAATATTTCGGGGAATCTACGGCGGCATTCGCAGACGGTCAGATGACCGTCCTCGGCTAGTTGTGTGCCGCCGACAGGTGTCGGGAGCGTGGAGGGCGCGCCGTAGGGAGCCTGCCTGTATTGCAGAGAGTTTCAAAGTCCTCGATGGGGGTCACGTGGTTTATGGGCCGTCTTTGCGAATACAAGCTGCGACGAAGTGCAGAAAGCGTTGATCGTCTGCAAAGGTTTCCGCCTACTTTTCTCCTCGCCACGTGAAAACGCAGCGCATGCGCACTGGCGACCAATATCCGCAAGAGGCATCCGCCATCAAATTGCAAACGCTACCCCATTGCCTCAGATGGACCGTCTCTTCAATCTAGGCTGCGTCGTCTGCAATACGAGTTGCGAGGACGTGACGAACGCGTTAGTCGTTTGCAAAGCGTCTCTGCCTTTTCGCCTGCTTCCTCCTCGCCACGCGAAAACGTAGCGCATGCGCACTCGCGATCAATCTCCGCAGGAGGCTTTCGCCATTAAATTGCAAACGCTCCCATGGCTTGGGACGGACCATCTCTAGCGCGCCCGGCTCCGAGCAGCATAAGATCTTCCGAAAGTTTTCACTGTGCCGGCACGCGTCTCTCTAATATATGATTCCAAATGCAATACTTTTTTTTATGAAAATAAAAATGCGTTAAATAGGAAAGCATGGATATAAATCCCCTCATGGCTTCCCATTTTCGGTACGGAGATGATTGGTCGAACCGCTGCACACTTTCGTATCTCAGGACGCGCCATCTTTCGAGCACGATCATTACAGCGTCAAAATATTTAAATATACTTTTTGTTAAATCACCCCAGCACCAAGGAGCATGCTGTAAGTGCAGTTACACGCGCTGCACGAGTTGGCGTCTGCAGCAGTAACTGATCTAAAGCAAACATAAAAAATGGCATCCCGCACGCGCGTTCGTCAACGTCTTATTTTGATTATTCACTTGGAATATTTTATATGGAGAAGCCGAGCGCGTGCTGCGCAGTGGATCTACATTCCCAGCATTCTCCTTGGTGCTTGGGTAATTCAGCAATACTGTCTATAAACGGTCGTTCCACTCCACCCAACTCCGTCTGCACGAATGCTGCGGTATATTGCACTAAACAAGATTTTCTTACATTTTTATATTTTTTATACGAGGTATAGTTTGTCTGTTTATATTTCTGCTCCAAGCTTCCAGTATCTAGCTGAACCTCCTCTAGTAAATCGCAAAGCGATACGTTGAGAAACTGGGTTTGCGGGCCGTCTAAAGTGGGTATCAAATGACCATTCTAAACGTTAATACGAAAATAACAATATTTATATTTTAGTGCCCACAGATTACAACGGCGGTATTCTCTTTTATACAGCTACACCAACGTTGCCTACAGAAGCTTCTTTTCTACTTCCTCTTCCTCCTAATCTTTATCCTCAACTCAATAGCGAAATAAGATATCGCATGGTCGTGACGTGGTTGGGCACCGTTGCGATGACTCTAAGCTTCCCTCGTGCTTTCTAAGCACACCATGGAACTTGTCTTTCGCAAGCGAAGACAAGTGTGGTCACGGCACTCATTGGTCACGAACGCGAATCCAAATATTCGTCGACGGATCAATTGCTGACGACCTGCATACATCTGAGTGACGCAGTTCTAGCGCCCAATGCGTGAGCTGGATTTGGCTGATGTGCTTCGGTGTACCTCGGATCAGGGGCGGATTTAGAGGGGGGTCCGGATGTCCTGACCCCCTCTTGATTTCTGCATGTGTAAAATTTAGGGCGTGAAACGAGGAAGAGGGGAGGGGGTTCATAAACATATGGTACACTGACCAACACCTGAGCCCCCCCCCCCCCCTCCCCCAGAAAATTCCTGCATCCACCCCTGCCTCGGATGCATCACAGTGAAAAATGCGGAGAGCTATCGAAGGAAAGGAGGTACGAAATTGTACGCTATATTTTCGAATTTTTCGTACCGAAAATGGGCTTTTGACTTTCTACCCTCTTTCTTTTTGGACCACTAAACGATATGCGATTAGTAATATACCAATCTAACATCTTTATCCCAGTCCAAAATTTGATTTTATTGCCCCTTTAACGCACAAAACTATTACGTCCAACAACAATATATGACACTTTTATAGAGAGACTACAAACTCATCTAACAGACGACGGTGTAGTACATGTTGTATAGGTGTAGACGTGAGGCGGAGCGATGGTGTTTATAGTGTTCCAGACCCGAAAAAGCGGTGAACAATGGACGAGCATCGAAATAAATCAAATGCCTGGCAGAGGGAAACGGAACATGAAAGTTAACTTTGCTAAGGAGCCTGACGGACTCCTCTCGCACAACCTGGAGCCTTCCGCAAAAATACAGAGTTACGAACAGTTATTTTGTTAGAAAAACAAGCGTGTCTTAGAATAGGGAACGACTCAATGCTTTGGTTCCACTAAGCATTCTCGGGGCGTCCCCGCGCATGCGCACAAGTTATGCGCATTCTCTTGGTGACGCCCCAAGATGCTGGAGGAGCCAAAAACCGTTAAAATTCCCCATTCTCAAACTCTCTAATACCGCGAGCATTTTCTGGTTTAGAAATAAAAATAGTTATATGCAGTTTAAATTTCAGCGCCATTCATCGCAATTGCCACTACAAAAGACGTGATTTCAAAATGCTAACGCCCTTTTAATACTCCCGAAAAGAGTCGAAAGCTGCGCGACACGTACTCGGAATGTGCACATCGTTCCGTATTGCGTCAAAGCCGACATTTGCTACCTAATTACAGCTTCCAAAACGCAGGAGAAGCACTGACGCTTCCCGTGCGTAATATCTTCTCATCCTCGCTCTAGGTATAGCGTGTGGTCGGTGTTTATGTGCTCAACGATAGCGTACGTGCACGTGATTGATAAAATGCGCGTCACGAGAACGTCAGCATATTATGGAGGCAGAGGCATAAAACCCACCTTGTTTACATCTATGTATCGTAAAACACATTTAGCAATACTGGCGATTGCGTCAGCACAAATTAGGACGTTCGAGGCCTGTGACCAGCTGTCTCTGCTTCCATGGGACGTCATCAGACATACGATGACGCCAACTCAGCCATTGGGCTCGACGCCGACCGTTCTTTCACGCATTGATTGAACACGAGACGCAGCCGAACGCAACAGTCGCGTCCAATTTGCGTCTGCCAACGTTACTAGATTAGCTCACTACGGAACTGCCCATGGACGCCGCAACACCTCTCTTAGGTAGTTGAGATTGGCTTACCGAGTGCTCGGCGGGCAATAGACGCATGGGTACTTTTTTAGAGTACGTATATACAAGATTTTGAATGGACCTTTTCCGAGAAGCGTTCTACGCACGCGCGAGCGCCCGATGCCAAGCGGCGGAAGTCGGCACGAAAAATCGAGGAAATTCGGAAGGAGGCAGTGGATCAACGAGTAGAACACGTAATTGCAGCATATATATAATTGTGTTGCACAAAAAAAGAAAATGGACGGAAAGAAAACACGACGTTTGGGTGGACGCCACGGATGCACCTTTTAAAGTAGTGTTGGGCACGCGCCGCTGCTCAGAGAGCGAAGAAACTGGTTTTCGGAATCAAAAACCGTAATAATTACTTGCTGTGTTTGTTGTTGTGCTACTGCAACCAAGCTCGTCGGAAGTCCGGAAAGCGCACCAACACACATCTTTTCGGCTTCGACTCACAGAGAAGACTCCTTTATTTTCTCTAACTTAAACAAGAATACTGGCGGGAAGGGGAAAGAGAAACCCCGAAGAGGCGAGCCGGCGAGCGCCCCAAGCTGCTCAAGGCCGCCCGGGAAAGAATGCTCGGGACGAGGGGAACACTTCTAAGCACATAAGCAGCCCGCCGCGGGGTCTCCGGCGACCATCAAGAAGGGAGGAAACAAGGCACCACGTTGGGGTAAAGGGCGGCAGACAAACTAATAGAAAACACGCTCGCGGACAGGGGAGAAAAGTCAACAAAAACACACTCTGGTGTCACGTCAAACTGCGTGGTGTGCACACCAGGATGCCTGGTGGGCACATGAGCTCTTGTGGTGTCACACCAGACTCTCTTGGTGTACCCATCAGGCTGGTGTGCGGGTACACCAGCATTTCTGGTGGGCTACACCAGGCTGGTGTGCTCGATACACCAGCATTGCTGGTGGGCACAAAAGATATTCTGGTGTCACACCAGGATTCTCTGATGTCACACCAGGATTGCCTGATGTATTTTTCATTAGGGCCCTCGTGAAAAATACACCAGGCCGAGGGCTGGTGTGACTTGATGTTACACCAGACTTTTTCACAGATGTGATTTGGGACATTTCCTGGTGTTCTGGTGTGATACCATAAATCTGGTGTGTTGGTGTGACACCAGAAATCTGGTGTTCTGATGTGACACCAGCAATCTGGTGTTCTGGTGGGACATCAGGTTTTGTTGTAGTGTGATACCAGAGTACCTGTTGACTGGGTTGTGCTTTACTCACAAAAAGGTACAATGATAAGTTTGACAACAACGCTGCTGTCATATTACTTTATTAAAAAAGCAAAAAGCACAACAGTAAAACTTCGGAAGCTTTACTGTTGTAGGGAGTTGGCCGCGATCAACTGGGGTTTGTCCGGAGCCACTGCCCTGCGTCGAAGAACCGGACGCCCTGTCGTTCTGCAATTCTTGGCGTTTCAGCTTGCGGTTGACTCGTGTCTTAGTTACGCTGATCCGTTTCGCGTACCCCTTCGCGCCAGAAATCTCCTCTTCTAAGGCATCACATTCGACAGATGGCTCCATTTCCTTGTCCAGCTCTTTCAGGGAAGCTCCCTTAAGTAGAAGAATATCAAATGTTTCTTCGAGCTCACCGATGTCGGTTGGATCCGTGGCCAGCAGGACACCAATCTCGTTGATGATCTTTGTTGTGGCGGCTCGCAGGGTAATCCTCTTTCGCTTCAGGCGGTTGACGCCCTCCTCGCTCGTAGTAGGCATGAGCTGGCCGTTAATTCCCGGTTTTCGGCACCAAAAACTGTAATAATTACTAGCTTTTTCTGTTGTTTTGCTAACAAGCCAAGCTCGTCGGAAGTCAGGAAAGCGCACCAACACACATCTTTTCGGCTTCGACTCACAAAGAAGACTTCTTTATTTTCTCAAACTTAAACAAGAATACCGGCGGAAAGGAGAGAGAAACCCTCGAAGAGGCGAGCCGGCGAGCGCCCCAAGCTGCTCAAGGCCACCCGGGAAAGTTCTCGGGACGAGGGGACACTTCTTGAGCACAAAGGAGCCCGCCGCGGGGTCTCCGGCGACCACCAAGACGGGAGGAAACAAGGCACCCCGTCGGGGGACGGGGCGGCACACAAACTAATAGAAAACACGCTCGCGGACGGGGGGAAAGTCAACAAAAACACAACTCTGGTGTCACATCAAACTGCGTGGTGTGCACACCAAGCTGCCTGGTGGGCACATGAGCCCTTGTGGTGTGACACCAGACTCTCTTGGTGTGCCCATCAGGCTGATGTGCGGGTACACCAGCATTTCTGGTGGGCACATCAGGCTGGTGTACTGTTGTGCTTTTCCAGGATTCCAGGATTCTCTGATGTCACTCCGGGATTACCAGGTGTATTTTTCATTAGGGTTGTTTTGTACATTTCAGTGTTGGCAATTAGTAGTGAGTGCCCGTGGTAAATTCCCGTGATCGGCTCCGAAAAGAATACTCCCAAGATGTTGTGTGAAGAGCTGCCTCACATGTCCTGCATCTGAAAGTGGCATTGTGTGGCAGAGTGCACAAGTTTCCGAAAGATCAACGGGTCGGGATCAATGGCTGGCTGCAATTCCTATAGAACAGTTACGCGAAGCTCGGAAAGCGGACGCTACCCGATTGATATGCTCTTTGCTTTTTGTGGAAAGTGACTACATTGAGTTCGCAGGTGTCAAAAATGGAATCCCATACCATTTAGTTCAGCGACGTATCATCCACAACAATTGCTTTTTTTTCAGTGATAATTGTTGAAAAAGAAATGCAAACATCACAAAATTCTTGAGAAAAAAAAAAGTGGTACACCCACACCAGGGATCGAACCCGTGCCCTCTGCTTGTGAAGCGGGCGTCTTTCCACTGCTACTGGAGGAACCCTGGGAACCCTATCATGCATAGTGATGCAGCAGGTAGACTGTATGTCGGAAGTTTGCTGCCGATTTCCCTTCAATACATGCACTTCCGGCTCGAAGTCGGGCAGCACCACGCATAGCCCACATTCGCACCTCGTAAAGAAACCGTACGCGTGCGTATTCAACTCGAAGTACGCACTTCGTGCTTGACGTTTGAGCCAGCGATGTCTTCAGCCACGAGAAGGGACGACGACTCGGCGACGTCTTCGTGCAATCGGCTTGCTGATCGGGCGTGTCGTACGGGATGGATATCAGTTCTTTTGATCGGTCCAAAATTTCTCTTTCGAAGGAAGACAGAATTCGCCGGTACCGTGAACGACGATTCTGAAGTAGAGGTCCAACGCCCGTCGTCCGCTGCCATCCGCTAGTCCCACGATACGCGAAACGACGCCATGCTGAGAATTATGAAGTGAACGCACAGAATGCCTCCGGTTGTCTGTGCTACCTTTTTTTTCAATCAACGTATTTGCAGCTTTTTGGAAGCCACAAAAAATGGGTTTCATGTTTTCTTCTATTTTTAATATTGACTGTGTGCCTTCAGTGGTCCACGACTTTGATTAAATTTGGTGGTCGCGTCGATACCTTAGAAAACGGCCCGTGACCACGGAAAAGAAAGTGAGCGCGACTCAAACCGGCCAGTTCTCGATCGGCGGTTTTCGGGCGGAAAAGAAACCGAATTTCGAGCCGCAAATTGTGTTCTGGGTAGTTGGGCTTTCATATGTCCCGTACAACTAAAAACCTCGGCGAGCATAAATACCCTGATAGTGTCCCTTTAATACTTCCATATTAAAACCTCACGTCGGCGGTTGTACTGCACTGGCTAAATTTCTCATCCACAGCTGAGAGACAGGTCACCCGTTGAGGCGTACCAAGTTCAAGGCTGTCTAAAGATACAAGCAACACCATTTTATACAATGGGACCGGTTTTGTAGCGAAAAAAGCGACGGCAACACATTGATACGCGCGCAGCTGTCGAAGGCCCGGACCTTCGTGTCTCGTTATACCAAAGGGCGTCGTTCTGTGGACATTTGAAGCTGCGCTAGACGAGTTCTTTTTTCACCAAGTGCGCAAGTACAATGGCGACTTCAGAATAGACTGCAAACCAGAGCGAGAGCAAATATCCATTCTGCGTCAAACTCAGAAAACCTGAAACGGAGACCTTCGAAATGGGCAGCTTATAGCGAAAAATCAGTGAGGCGTACGAGGTGTTTTCAGCGGCACTCGCGCTTGCTTCAAGAATGGCAGAACATCACTGGAAGACGAATGAAGGTAAGGGAAGGTTGCCCTACCTCTCTTCGTCTTCAAGACACCTCGCACGCCTTTCGAAGAAGCATTCGGGTCGCGGGTCCACGTTGTGGAATTCCATCCCCGTGTACCGTTTTCTACAAATTAACCCTGATTATAAGCATCTCTCTTTTAGAGCGCAGCTCTTAGGCGCCAGTTTCCGGCTAGAGTGGCGTCGCCGTCGGCGTAACCGCGCGGTGCATTATGGGACGCGTGACGTCACTGATGACGTTATCAGTGACGATGACGTCATCACTATGACGTCACGTGACGTCACACATGACGTCACAAGGACCACCAGTGACGTCACGTGACGTCATCGTGATGACGTCATCAGTGACGTCACCAGTGACGTCACGTGTGGCGTCACCAGTGGAAAACATTTCCCGCTAAATCTAACAGAACTAAATGTAGCGGAAAAAATTCTCCGCTAAATTTAGCAGAAAAATTTCCCGGCTAAATTTAGCGGAAAAAATTTCCCGCTTAATTTAGCAGAAAAACTTTTCCCGCTAAATCTAGTGGAAAAATTCCCCGCTAAGGTTAGGGCAAATAATTTTCCGCTAAATTCCCGTCAAATTTACACGCGATGCTCTCACCAAAGATGTGCATTTTCTGTGACTTGCGTTAAGCACACGTCGATCCACAACCATGTTAGTAGTAGGAAACTTTCCACCTTCTCCCCTCAGTACCCTTCCTCCTCCTCCTCCTCAAGAGCTGCGCTCTAATTTGGCGTTACAGGGGATTGTAAACGTGTTTAATTTTTTTGTCCGACGACAAAAATAGACGTCGAAAAACACCGACGGGGTGAGACATTTAGGTCACGCGCATGTTCCCTGCAGGTTTGGGTATTTCATCCCCGTGTACTGTTTTCTACAAGTAAGCCCTGATTATAAACACCGAAATTTTTGCCCGACACCAAAAATTAACACCGAAAAACACCGACGGGGCGAAGCATCTGGATCACGGGCATGTTCCCTGCAGGATGGGGAATTCGATCCCTGTGTACTGTTTTCTACAAATGTGCTCTGTTTAAAACACTGAGTTTTTGTCCCACACAAAAATAGACACCGAAAAACACCCGCGGGACAATGCACTTGGCTTACGGGCACGTTCCCTGCAGGTTCGAGAATTCCCTCCCCGTGTACTGTTTTCCAGAAATGAGCCCTGATTATAAACACCGATTTTTTGTACGACACCAAAAATAGACACCGAAAAATACCGACGGGGCGAAGCATTTGGGTAACAGGCACTTTCCTTGCATGTTGGGGACTTTCGTCCTTCTGTACTGTTTTCTTCAAATAATCCCGATTATAAACACAAATTTTTTGCCCTAAACCAAAAATAGGCACCGAAAGAAAACAACGTGTATATTGAAGAAAAACAAGAACCCCGAAAGAAAACCGCCGCATTCAAAAGAAAATAAACCCCGAAAGCACAGAACCCTGTTTATAAACAAGACCCGGTACTAGCTAGGGCACTGCGTGATGCACTGTATCTTTCCTCGCGTCCAGGCTGGTGTTCCGGTGGAGTGACCTGTTCCTCATCCTGGGCTACTGCGCCCTGGCCGCCGTGGCGCTGTGGCTGTCCCTGAGCCGGATGCTGCCGCAGGCCGAGAAGCTGCGCCTAGCCTTCCACAACACCAGCATCGCAGCCAGCCCCAGCGAGCTGCTGCTCGTCGAAGCACCGGTCATCCTCACCCCCAACGCGTACTGCAGAGACATTGCCAGAGTAAGAGCCCCCGAATAAAAAGAAAAGGAAAAGGTAGCGAAAGTTCCGGAGAAAAAACATAAATAAAAATCTACCTCTATACTTTGCAGAGATTTGTCCGCTAAATTTAGCGGAATTTAGTGTCACGTAACGACATGGTGTTACGTGACGTCACAGTGTCATGTGAAGACTCTGTGAGCTGCTGAGTGTGCAGCGCCTCGGCTGTCGCCGCAATTTATTCGCAAAACACGGCGAAAATCAACCGCAATTTTTCGTTTTGCACGTAGTTTACTTTTCTTTTTTTAACAAACGATCTTTACATTTCATGCGTTGCCCTGTTGCAATTAAGAGTAGGGTTGCGTCTTTTCGAAGTGCCGATAGACCCCGAGAATTAACTCCGAGTCGGTTTTTATCAAAATCGGAGAAAACCGGAACACTCCAAACTAAAAGTCTCTAAAAAAAAATAAAAAAAAAAACTTTAGAGAAAACTTGCATGAAATTGTCCGCGAGGCTGCTGTATCTTCCTTCAGAACCACGTGTCTCATTTCGTTTCCTTACTTTTATCGGTATCGGGACGTTTTCCAAGTGTTCGAGTCACGCGGATGTTCCATGGAGGTCGGAGAATTATATATTTTCTTCATCATGAGTCCCGGCAAAGACAGATTTTTGGCCCGATCCCCGAAATTCGGAACGAAAAACATCAAATCCGTATTAAAAAAAAAAATACGCCCGCCCCCCCCAAAAAAAAACAACACAACAAGCAAACCAACAAACAAACAACAACAACAAAAACAAAAACGAATTTCCGGAAAGTAAACCTCCGAAAAGCACAAAACACGAGTTTTTTTTTTATTTATTTCTCTTATTCAACATATTTTAAGTCTCCTTGTGGTTAGGGCATTATATGAGGGGGATACAAAATTTGACGATACAAAGTACAACATGCCATAACGCACTTATTACACACAAAAGGCATAAGCAGTGTTACTCCACGGCGCTGCGTGTTTTCAGTATTGAAGACTCAAATTCGAATTCTCGACTGGAGGCTCCGATTATCGAGAAATGTCCTCGGTATGGGCGGCAATGCCGTGGACCAGGCATCGCCCTGAGTCTCTGCAGCGTCGCCGCGAGTCCTCAGTCCTGGAGCCTTGGAGGCGGAATCGTTATTCTCTACTACAACAGGTGAGCTTCAAACTTCGCATGGTGCGCAGTACCGCGAGCAAAATTTAGAAGTCCCCATGACTTGTGGTCAGGTTTCTTTAAAAATATAGTAAAAAGTGCAATAAAAAAGCATTTGCGAAATTGAGTTGTCCGTTTTCACTTGTCCCCCACCCTTTTCTACCTTCTTTTAACTGCTAAACTGATGCTAGTATCAGGCGCTTTAACACGCTTCGGCCGGACCTCTTTATCAATAATCGAATTAGGTATATCTGCACTTCCCTTCATTTCCTGCACTGCCTTTCCCATTAGATCTATAGTTTTCTGGTATTGCATAGCAGGTATAGCATAATATATTACTGTCTACACAGATTCCAGTAGCTGGGGCGGTCCGTTCGTCATTCAGAGACGAACAGTTGCCAATCAACGAGGCAGCTAAAAACGGCCACATACAGGTGCTTGTCTCCAGTCGATCTTCGATAAGTTCCCACCCGTCTGTTTTTAAAGTATGAGACATAATGTTTACAGAGGTATAAATCTCAGAAATGTAGACGCAGCGCCAGGTAATTTACCGCCACCGAGTTTCATTCGATACTCGAGTTTGCTCCGGTTATTTCGTGACACCTAGGTTTCTGCCTTCTTGGAGCTTATGACACGAGCTGGGGCGTTACTATCAAGACAAGCCAACCGTTTATGAATAATTATTGCTTAAAGAAAAAATTGAAGACGTTTACAATTTTTTGTTATGCCGAATTAGAGCGCAGCTCTTGAGGACGAGGAGGAGGGTACGGAGTTGAGGTGTATGCCCCTCCTCCCCTCTCCGTGCCACTCCTCCTCCCTCCTACTCCCCTCCCATTTAGCGGGGAAATTTTCCATGCTAAATTTAGTGGAGAATTTTTCCGCTAAATTTGGCAGGGAGCTTTTACTTTCACTAAATTTAGCGGGAAAATTTTCCGATAAATTTAGCGGGGAAATTTTTCCGCTAATTTGTGGAGAAATGTTCCACTAAATTTAGCGGGGAAGTTTTCCCATATTGCAACACGCGGTCACGCCTGGTTGCATTACTCCCCATAAATGCAACGCGTGTACGCCGACGCCGACGGCGACAGCGACGGCGACGGCGATGCCGCTCAAGCTGGAAACAGGCGCCTAAAGCTGCGCTCCACAAACACGTCAGGCAGAGTATATTCATTTGTTAGATTTGTGTTTGTCTTATGGTCATTTATACAGCGTACGACACGCAGGGCGTCGGGATTCTCGAGTATCTCAGTATCACTCCTCAGCCAATGAGATTGGGGCATGAGGAACGCCCAGGACAATCACGAAGCCAGAAGTGTGATAGACCACGCCCGCGTTTCTTAAGCAGTCGATGACTCAATTTCGTGCATTCCCTCACATGTCAATCACTCGATTCCCGTGCAGGACCTCCAAGCAGGCGAACGTGATCGACGCACTAGACGGCTGCTCCTAAAGCGTTGTCCACCGAGAGATTCCACCAGATGCAGCTCCGCGGTCTCCAGAGGTATAGTTTCCTCGTACTCTCAAGCTGAATTCGTCGTCCGGGTGGCCTAGAAGATCAGGCCCGTTCCTACCCACCCCCTCTCCAAACGTCATCACTAGTGGGCCCGCAGCGCCTCCTAGCTGCGTCAGCGTCGCCGCCAGCGTGTCGTCATGCGTCTCACAACGAGCGCGACGCTGACGCGCGTGATGCCGCCAAGAGGGACGCGTTCGCCGCTTAGGGCGGGTCGGCGATCCACAAACGACGACGTCATGAGCGGGCGCTTGTCACTCCAGGTGATATTGGCTGAGCGTGGCCCGCGAACAGATCGAAAACATATTCCTACATACGATGACGTCCGGTGATACTTGCATAAAAAAAACTCCGTTCACGCCTAAAGGGGCGGTGCAACAATTTTTGTACTTTGCGCAAATACCGCTTAGAACGGATCCCTGACATTAATGACCTATGAAACACGCGTTCGTTTTTCACCCCACGCAATAGAAGTCCCAGAAAAAATTAAAGAAAAACGAGCAGCGTTCACCCCCTCAACTCGCAGCCAGAGCAAGCGGCCACGTGACCTGGAACCGATTATATGCCGCCAATGTTGATCATAGCCATGCGCTGGGGTTGGCAGCACAGGACACGCGCTGAGTTCCAGACATTGTTATGGCTCGGCTCTTGTCGTCGTTGCAGCGATTGGACACGGGCCACTGCCCGAATGCTTCTCGAGCTAGTAATTATCACGAGCCCAAATCGAGTGCCCACGCAATGCTCGGGTCCAATCTATGAACCGCATTCAAATATCGTCATTGGGGTGTACGGCGATCCCCACGTTACGTCATCAAATTTTGCAAAGGAGAGATTGAATGAAAATGATCGCTTTTGTCCTTGAAATTACACCGCAACAAAGGAGTTTCTTGGCCAGTGGCGTTGCGTGCGAGTATCCTTGAGTCCCACTAGTGCCAGTAAGCTCGTGTGAAGTGAAAACATTCCAACTGAATATTGTTGCACAGCTCCTTTAAGCTGAGACTGCAGCCAATGCCACAAGCACGAGGCACAAGGTCGCTGCTCTGCAAGCTGTTCTTCTGCAGAACGAGCGCTCGCGCTGAAATGCACGTCTCAAAGCCAGGAGCTCCGGACTAGCTCGTGCATGTAGCTTTGGTTACAGTCTCAGCTTAAGGGTGAAGACGGAGTATAAAAGAATCAAATGATGGTTCCATCCTTAGCTCGGTCAGAGCCGTTTATTGAGAGAGTTTGGCCATACATTGGTTTGAATGGGCGAGCATCTCGGGGCCAACCACAGGCCGCGAAACAGCTCCTAGCGGTGGTCGTGTGCTCTAAATTTGTGACACGACTATACCCGTTTCACCTTATGTGCGAGCGAAGGCAAACTGGAAGCGCGAGCACGGAAGCTCCGTGCGTTCAGGCTTTGCTCGAGCGCGCGAGCTGGGGAGAAATGCAAAAAGCGCTGGTCTCGCGCTTCTTGCTTTGGCTTCGCTCGCAGATAAAGTGAGCGAAATTATGCATTTCGAGCCGTGCGAGCGGGACTCCGCGTCTCAAGACGCTCGCGCACCCCACCCTTTGCACTGTTTTCTTTCAGCCAGTCTCAGGACGCTGTTCTGGCAGTGCAGACAAAGGCATGGGCACGAGCGCGTGGCTTTGGAAGATGCCTCCTACCGCGAGGTCTCGTACAAACAAAAGCGTTTCTGCTGTGCTAGGCTCACGCGCCTGTGCCTTGTCTTCACTGCAGACATTTGTGAGATGGAGTAGAGGTCTCCTGATTGGTCGACGCTGTGTCACAAATTTAGTTTACGCTCTAAGCGTGGGGAATATTCGGCGCTGGCGGCGGCCTGGCGCCTCCGCCTATTGTCCAAACTCTCCTAATATACGGCTCTGAGCTCGGTGCTTTCCTCTAGTCACGGTGCCTCTAGTTTTTTTTTTTATTTCCGAACAACGTATACTGACAACTATAGAGTGTGTCCCGAAAAAGAAAAAAAAAGAAAAAGATTACAGTGTTTTTTTAATCGCAAAAGTAAACTACGCATCTCCGAACGCCCATTCTCCACCCAAAGGCAGTGCTAAGGGTCCGAACCAGATAGCCAAAGTTTCAGCCCGAACCGATATATCATTCCAAAAGTTATGTGATTTACTGAAAATTTCAAGGGGAAAATGGTGGCCGACGGAGCTCTCGAATGCATGGAGCTCTATGGCGCCAGAAATCGAAAAGGGGCAAAAACGGGCTCCATTTTCTCATTCAAATTTTCAGAAAATCACTTGTAGGCTTTTGAATAAGAATCTGTGTTTTTGCAAGCCACTAAAATTATCTCTGCGACTTTCCTAGCCCCGTAAAGATTATCATCTCTATGTCACAAAAAAAAAAATAAACAGCTAAAACTCTGGCAGTTCTATTTTTTATTATTTATTCTACCTTGGTTACGGTATTTTAAATAGTTAACGCGCATTCATTTTGTTTGATTGAATTTCGTTCTGCTTTTTCGCTTCCTAATTTCTTGTCCCCCGTCCGCATCTCTCAGAAGTAAACAGATGTCAGCAAGGATATGATGGGTTAAAAGGGAAGATGTGACATTGAGCGGGCTGTCCCGCGGCTCTAAAGACCCGTTCACACTCTTGCGACCTCTTAAAACTGGGTTCCTTAAAACCTCTTACAACGAGAGGACACGCTGTCGCCATCTATTGGGTAGCAGTGTAAACTTGGCGGTCCGGCATATTTTCTATTTCTCTCGCGCATTATCCAATTTTTCTTGGCTCGAAAAACTTTTGTCAACGTTATAAATGAGCCTTTCTTATAGGTATTACGCACATTTGACCTCGGAAATCCCGCAAAACCTTCTGCTTTGTGAAGTGCAGTTCCAGGGTCACCGCATAGATGGCGCCAGCGTGTCAGGGTGTTCTCTCGTCCTAAGAAATTTTAAGAGGTTTTAACAAGTCTCGTCTCTCTCGGTCGTACTCGGTTGCAAGAGTGTGAACGGGCCTTTAGACTACACCGTCAGGATAAACTGAATGCGGGAAGCAGAACAACCTAAAACTCCAGGGGTGCTAATAATAGTTTAAAAAAGGAGCTAACAAAAATGTACAGATTGAGTGTTCTATCGCAGTCTGTAGGAGGTGTTGATCAGCCGTATCTGGGAACACGATGCCTTATATTGTTTTTATAATTCTTGCCTGTGCCGTCTTATTGAGATCACAATTTTCAACGAATTATCTGATATTTTCCATTGTTGCACTACTGGCAGCCTACAGATTTCACCATCGTGAGACCACTGCCGGTTGCTGCGGGGAGAATAAAAAGCGATCGCTTTTGAACGCGAAACCGTTAAAGTAATAGTGAACCGAAATTTGGATTTCGCAAAAAGGCCGCAGAAGTGTTGCACGGGATGCTACGAACTCCACAACATCACTCATACATCGATATCTCAAACGGATGGCCGTACTATTGGAAAAGAAGGGGCGCAAACAAGCGAGGTCTTTGACGTCATTGTCCTCCGGGAGAATTTGAGAATGAGGGCAAGAGGCCTTCGCTTCTCTCCTCCTCGCTTCGGTTCACCACCTCGTCGGGACGTAGCGAGGAGGAGAGGGAATGGGAATCGTGACGTGTCACGTCTCGTCGGCCTCGTCGGCCGTGTTCAATCGCGCACTTCTTTTTCCAAAAATACGGCGGTCCGTTAGAGATATCGCTGCATGAGTGATGTTTTGGGGGTTTTGCAGCGTCCCGCCTATCCGCCCAGCCTTGTTTTGTGAGCTTGAAATTTCGTGAAAAGACGGTGAGAGTGCAGGCGAGCTGGTGGTAGCTAATCATGTTGTCTTACACCTGAGACTGCGGTGGATGAAATCGGAAGAACTTTCAGTAGAAGGAACAGACACGGAGAACGTTCTCTGTGTCTGTTCCTTCTACTGAAAGTTCTTCCGATTTCATCCACCGCAGTCTCAGGTGTAATACAACATGATTGAAATTTCGGTTCAGTGTCCCTTTAGGGAGCTCGTGTCGCAGAAAAGCCGGCGTCGGTGGACCGACAAAATCCTGATTGGTTGACAGGGTCATGACGTCACAGTCACATGACTGTGGATTTCGAACAACCCACAACACTCACGTGGCGTCACGCGTGGGATGAAAATGATTAAAACGTCACATGGAATGCGAATAAAAGGTCGCTGCATGACTCACGTGATTTCACCTTAAAAAGTAAATGTGCCCTAAAGAAAAAAATATCGGAGTTTTTTAGGCGGGAATCGAACCCACGACCCTTCGATTGCGAGCCACACACGCCACTGACTAGGCCACGCAGATACGCTTGCTTGCCTTGGCGTTCATTATGTATTTACATTTTAACTTTGGTACGCAGCACAGCTGCTGTATCGTAGTATTTTATCGTTTCTCGTGTAATGTATGTGATCCTTGATTGAACAGCGCTTATAGAGTCGGTTGTATGTTTAGGATAGTAAGACAATCCCCTTCCACGACGATCTCTGGTCGCCGTGATTGGCAATTTCCTCTTCTCCACTCACCATATTCCCAGCATTCGCATGCTAAAGTAGTTGGTTTTGTGGAAGGAGCGTTTTCTGCTGTTGTAAACATACAGCGGGTCATTGGCGACGTACGCGACCAAGAGCGTCGCTGTGGCCGACCTTCCATGATTGGTCAAACGCTCAGTATGACGCCTTGAGTATGATGAACTCACGTTTATTAATGGGGGTAAGAGGACTGAGAGACTGCCAATTTTATCGGTGTTTTCTCAAAGGGGCATTAAACCACTTTCTCAGATAGTCTATCTATGATCATAACTCATTCTATGGGCTGTAAGAATCCTAAAAAAACTTTCAGCCCTTGCACTCTGGTAAAGAAGGAAGAACAGCGAAGCTGTACTATGGTGGGAATGAAGTAATGACCGGCCGTAAGTCGGCAAGCCAGGGTGGAAAGGCTCGAAGGTTGCCGTCATCTGTGAGCAACGGCGGCAACCAGACAGCCGCCAAGCCGGTTGTCTGGTTGCCGCCGTCGCTCATAGATGGCGGTAGCTGTCCAGAGTTCTCTGTCATGAGGTAATTTGAGGACGGACACGATCCAGGGGAAACTAGCCCTTAAAGGGTAATTGCAAAGAAAAAAAAGTGTTTTTTTAAACAGCCTATATGGGACAAGCATGTCACGAAACAAATCTTCCGCGAAAAAACAAATTTTTTCTAGCAATATTTACGCCACAGGACGTAATTTAGTCGGAGTCCTAACCGCTCCGCATTTGAAACTCCCGCTCTTTCGACGCCCGCGGAATGGCTGGTATACGTCACTCCGTGACGTTTGGCAGCTCACTCCGTGACGTATAATACCAACTTTGTGGCGCGCGATTCAAAACGGACGAAATAGCCGCAAACTAAAATCAGTCCTGCAGGGTGTCGAACCGGAACCGAACCGTTATTTTTAGCCGAAGACTGAACCGAACCGAAATCTTCGCCGCCATCTTGGAACTGAACCGGAACTGAACCGGAAAAAAATATAACGGTAACCGGTTCAAAACGGTTCACGGTAATTTTTTTTAAATTACAAAATGAGTGTTCGAGAAGTAAAAAGTGGCAGCTGTATTTCTATGTAGTGATCAAATTGTCATATACTGAATTGCAATGTATGAGAAACTGTGGGTTTTCGTGGCGCTTTTGTATTGGCACTACGATTAATCGTGTGTCACGTGGTCACGTGACGTCATGGTGTCAAGATATGCTGTCAAATAACGTCACGTCACGTGGCCTTGTGACGTAGTCGCGTGACTCACCGCGTCAAGTCGACTTAAATTGAGTACGTTATTATAGTCCGTTGCAACTCAAGAAGGTATAGGGCGAGGGAAAGGAAGGCCGGGGAGGAAGAAGCAGACGGAACGCTGGAGAAGAGAGGGGAAACCTCCTCCTCTCTCCAGCGTTCTTCTGCTTCCTCCTCCCCGGCCTTCCTATCCCTCGCCCTACCTTCTTGAGTTGCAACGGACTATGGATGTACTAGCGTTGTTGACACCGTGACGTCACATGCCATCACGACTTCTCACCGCCAGTCACGTGACATCGTGACGTACTCGATTGTCATGAGTCCGAGTCGAGTGCTCGGGTCCTTGAAAATCAGCATCGCCAAACATTCGTGTTGGCTCGTGTTCAATCAAAGATGAGAATAGCTGTAACACTGGCGGTATACAATTAGCGTCAGATCACATCGCCGCTTGTTCTAATAGCGAGTTGAGGAGGGGAAAGCTATTTCTTTCCTTTATTTTTTCTGCGTCTGCCAATGAGCGGAGAGAAAAACTAATGGGTGTTTTTGGAAGCTATCAACGTCGGGGATTATCTCTTAGTGGTATTTACTGAAAGTACAAAAATTGTTGCATGAACCATTTTACATGTACACATCATTGAGGTAGCTAAACATGTTTTCGTTGTTACTGAACTGCATTATGAAAGTTGTCCCCGAGAATAGAAGGATTGAAAGGACTAAATGTGGCTTATTAATCTGACGATAAATAAAACTACAAGTGTGTACGGCAGGGATACCTGAAAAGAAAGATTCAAGTGGCCTTAGAGGCAGCCGCTCAAATTCTCGCAGTTTTGTTTAAACTTCACAGTTTTTTGGTGCAAAATAAAAGGAATGGAGGATTACTGTTAACAAATGACACAAATATAATTGTCGAATTGGCACCCCCCCCTTTTTACGGAGGAGGGAGTCCCTCAGAAATAAAATTTATTCTCTGTAGGAGCATCGTAAAATGAAAGAAAGGGGGAGGGGGGGGGGGTTAAAAACATACTGTGTTGTAAAGGTTCCTCTGCTTCGCATCTTGGGCGCAGACCAGACAGCGTGATCCCGCAAAGCTACTTCGTTTGCAAAATCACTCCTGCCAGAAAGCGCGTTTTCGTGGTGCCAGACGCTCGCGCCGTTCCTCACGACGCCGCACCAAGAAAGAATAATTTTTGTTTCTGAATACATGAATTGCACTGAGCGCGAACCTTCTGCAGCGTGCATAATTGTGCACTACGGGATTTGATTTTCTCAGCAAAAAGAAATTTCTGACCACTAGCATATAGTGCGATGATGTCACGTGCAAACCATGTTAAACAGTTAAGTTTTCTGGTTAAATGTGATGTTCTCAACACAATACTCGGTTTCACTTTAAGCGTGAGCGTAGCAGAAGCTGAAAGAGCGAGCTCCGGGCTTTCAGCTTTCTTGCCAAGCACGCGCGCTCCTGCAGTGCAAGCACTGGTCAGGACCACATGCTCGCGCGTGTAGCATCGCGTTCGCTCTAACTAGTGAGTGTGACTCTAGCAACACATTAAACATAAAATAAAGAAAAAATCTGACGTATTTTGAACATAATAGGTGAAATAAGTTTAGAATTTTTAGCACAATTTCTTTTGTTGATGACGTCCTTGGTCTGAACCAATAGAGAACCTAAACGGCAAGAGCGTGCAACAACCATGCGCCATCTTCCTAAATGTTGGAAATGAACATCTAGTTATGAAGATGTGAACGCCCCACCGATTTACAAGCTTTCAAAGCAAACATTTGAGTGAGAATCACGCGCTTGAGAGGATCAGAATGGTCACGTGCACCTATTCAGCCAGTCCTTCCTTTAGAATTCTATGTCGTCATTATCTGACGCTCAGACCAATGTCGTCATTGAACGCTCGTGTATGACACTGATAGGCACGCCTTTCGAAGCAGCATTCGGTTTCCTTCGTCCCTTTGCAATGCCCCTTTAAGCTGAAACGAAGTATAGCAAAAGGGGATGTCCAAATTGTAAAGTTGTGCATATATATATAAAACAGTCTCGCGATGACATGCGGCAGCATAATAAAATGTTAGAGCACGCATGACTGATAAAGCAAAGAGTTGTAAAATGAGGCCCCAAAACAAGTGCACGTAAAAACCGAATATAACTTTAGCCTCCCGAGAATGTATTCTGTGAAGTTTCGAGCTCGTGCAATCCGATGTCCAAATGTGATTTAAATTAGAAATATATTGTCTGTTCTTCGCGATATTTATGTGTAATTAGAAACATCACTGCACGCATCTCTATTAGAGAAATACGAATGATAACCAACCAAGTCCTGAGCAGTTAGGAGTCCGACGTTTCAAACCCGGTTCGGTATTTTCATCAGGGGCGACTATTTGCACGTGGAGAGCTGCAGCTTCTTTTCCATCTACGGTGTGTCGTTTGCTTCCTTCACTTTTCATGCTAAAGCATTAATTGTCCCATGGAGCCAACCGACGTCATCAGCTTTGAAGCCGCGCCAAACGGCGCCTTGCCCCGTCCCAATGTCGCGTGTAGAAGAAATCTGATGGATAGGTCCTCATTGGCTAGCGCGTGTCATCAAGGAACGAGGCTCCCATTGGCTCTCGTGCGGCGTAGTTCCAAAAACGCCACCAGAGAAGCCCTCTCCATGGCGGCGCAGCGCACGCAACGGCCCGTCTGCCGGTAAGAGGTGCGGCAAAGCGAGTCTGGCCGCACGGCCCGCTCGGGCAAATTCCGAAGAGGTTGCACGGCCGAGCTCAGCGCGGCGAGGCCACCTCACGAGAGCGCGCGCTCGGCCGTCGGCCAACGAAACGGGGCCATCCACGCCACTACGCCGCAGACGAACTAAGGGAGCAGGAGAACGACATTCATGATTTCGCCTTCACAACTCATAAGAAGTGCTGAGGTGTCCTCGGACTTTTTGCTCTTCACGTGCCCTAGTCCGTTGACATACGCCGATGGTTAAGTGGCTGTCGACTTATTGAGCCCGACCTATTGAAACATCGGGCTCCTAAATGTTTAGGACTTGGTTGATGAAGGTCTGTATTTCTCAAATTTTTGACCCAACCAGACGGAGTTCCGTCAAATGTGTTTAGTTTAAAACCTGCATTTCTATACATTTATTTTTGCAGTAAGGCGTCCTGTATGGGATTATTTAGAACAGTGGTTCTCAACCATCGATGTTTCGCGGACCCCTTGAAGATTGGCGGAGATGATGGAGGACCCTTTCGTATTGAGGGGAGGGGGAACGTATAGGTTAAATATAATATTGATATAACAGATGGATTTAACTAAAGTATATACTTCTCTTTTGACATACATACCAGATAACCCACCCGAAAATTCAAAAATTCCTTCTCGATCTGAAAAAAGACAACTTTTATTAACTTTTATTATGCTGCCGCATGTCATATAGGCACAACTTTACAATTTGGACATCCCCTTTTGCTATACTTCGTTTCAGCTTAAAGGGGCATTGCAAAGGGACGAAGGAAACCGAATGCTGCTTCGAAAGGCGTGCCTATCAGTGTCAGACACGAGCGTTCAATGACGACATTGGTCTGAGCGTCAGATAATGACGACATAGAATTCTAAAGGAAGGGCTGGCTGAATAGGTGCACGTGACCATTCTGATCCTCTCAAGCGCGTGATTCTCACTCAACTGTTTGCTTTGAAAGCTTGTAAATCGGTGGGGCGTTCACATCTTCATAACTAGATGTTCATTTCCAACATTTAGGAAGATGGCGCATGGTTGTTGCACGCTCTTGCCGTTTAGGTTCTCTATTGGTTCAGACCAAGGACGTCATCAACGAAAGAAATTGTGCTAAAAATTCTAAACTTATTTCACCTATTATGTTCAAAATACGTCAGATTTTTTCTTTATTTTATGTTTAATGTGTTGCTAGAGTCACACTCACTAGTTAGAGCGAACGCGATGCTACACGCTCGAGCATGTGGTCCTGACCAGTGCTTGCACTGCAGGAGCGCGCGTGCTTGGCAAGAAAGCTGAAAGCCCGGAGCTCGCTCTTTTAGCTTCTGCTACGCTCACGCTTAAAGTGAAACCGAGTATTGTGTTGAGAACATCACATTTAACCAGAAAACTTAACTGTTTAACATGGTTTGCACGTGACATCATCGCACTATATGCTAGTGGTCAGAAATTTCTTTTTGCTGAGAAAATCAAATCCCGTAGTGCACAATTATGCACGCTGCAGAAGGTTCGCGCTCAGTGCAATTCATGTATTCAGAAACAAAAATTATTCTTTCTTGGTGCGGCGTCGTGAGGAACGGCGCGAGCGTCTGGCACCACGAAAACGCGCTTTCTGGCAGGAGTGATTTTGCAAACGAAGTAGCTTTGCGGGATCACGCTGTCTGGTCTGCGCCCAAGATGCGAAGCAGAGGAACCTTTACAACACAGTATGTTTTTAACCCCCCCCCCTCTCCCCCTTTCTTTCATTTTACGATGCTCCTACAGAGAATACATTTTATTTCTGAGGGACTCCCTCCTCCGTAAGGTGGGGGGGTGCCAATTCGACAATTATATTTGTGTCATTTGTTAACAGTAATCCTCCATTCCTTTTATTTTGCACCAAAAAACTGTGAAGTTTAAACAAAACTGCGAGAATTTGAGCGGCTGCCTCTAAGGCCACTTGAATCTTTCTTTTCAGGTATCCCTGCCGTACACACTTGTAGTTTTATTTATCGTCAGATTAATAAGCCACATTTAGTCCTTTCAATCCTTCTATTCTCGGGGACAACTTTCATAATGCAGTTCAGTAACAACGAAAACATGTTTAGCTACCTCAATGATGTGTACATGTAAAATGGTTCATGCAACAATTTTTGTACTTTCAGTAAATACCACTAAGAGATAATCCCCGACGTTGATAGCTTCCAAAAACACCCATTAGTTTTTCTCTCCGCTCATTGGCAGACGCAGAAAAAATAAAGGAAAGAAATAGCTTTCCCTCCTCAACTCGCTATTAGAACAAGCGGCGATGTGATCTGACGCTAATTGTATACCGCCAGTGTTAGCAGCTATTCTCATCTTTGATTGAACACGAGCCAACACGAATGTTTGGCGATGCTGATTTTCAAGGACCCGAGCACTCGACTCGGACTCATGACAATCGAGTACGTCACGATGTCACGTGACTGGCGGTGAGAAGTCGTGATGGCATGTGACGTCACGGTGTCAACAACGCTAGTACATCCATAGTCCGTTGCAACTCAAGAAGGTAGGGCGAGGGAGAGGAAGGCCGGGGAGGAGGAAGCAGAAGAACGCTGGAGAGAGGAGGAGGTTTCCCCTCTCTTCTCCAGCGTTCCGTCTGCTTCTTCCTCCCCGGCCTTCCTTTCCCTCGCCCTATACCTTCTTGAGTTGCAACGGACTATAATAACGTACTCAATTTAAGTCGACTTGACGCGGTGAGTCACGCGACTACGTCACAAGGCCACGTGACGTGACGTTATTTGACAGCATATCTTGACACCATGACGTCACGTGACCACGTGACACACGATTAATCGTAGTGCCAATACAAAAGCGCCACGAAAACCCACAGTTTCTCATACATTGCAATTCAGTATATGACAATTTGATCACTACATAGAAATACAGCTGCCACTTTTTACTTCTCGAACACTCATTTTGTAATTTAAAAAAATTACCGTGAACCGTTTTGAACCGGTTACCGTTATATTTTTTCCGGTTCAGTTCCGGTTCAGTTCCAAGATGGCGGCGAAGATTTCGGTTCGGTTCAGTTCCGGTTCGGCTAAAAATAACGGTTCGGTTCCGGTTTTCGGTTCGGTTCGGTTCCGGTTCGACACCCTGGTTTCACATTGCCGAACAGCGAACAAAAAGCGCGTTCTGCAGACTCAACAGATGGCGTATTCTCGAGTATCATCCTCCCGTGTCGGTCTCAAGCGGTTATGTGAACTTCATAGAGTAAAATTTATTGATGACAATAAAAAACATTTTATTGCTGCCTGAAGACTTGACAACATAAATAAAGAGCCGATCACCCTAAAGATATACATCATAAGTAAATGCACCCCCAAATTATCTGATATATGCTCTGCAAATCTTTTCCGGCGTTTTTGTCCTCGATAGGCTCGTCTATAAGTGATATAATTGGGAGAACCTTAAACAAATGTTTTATTTTGAAGATGATTTAAATAACATATGTGTTCCTGACGCATATTCAACTTCTCAAACATATAGAAGTCTGTTGCTCCTTTTATGTGATGAACAAGAATTTTATGTGTCCGTGTGCTGGACGAAACCAAGTACACAGTGGCTTGATAATGTGGATGCTGTTCATCAAGCAAATGCACAGTGGCGCGTGGCGGAACTATGACGATTGCGCATTAAGACCGTCAGAAAGTGACCAATTAAGTAGTTGTAATGTCGAGCAGAGTATAAAATATTACTTTGTTCTATTTAACAAAAAAAAATAACAAGGGTGATGTTTATTTGCAAATTGAATTGACCGGCATCTTGACAGGAACAAACCTAGCTCAAACGCCAAGCTGTGTCGAAAATGTTCACTTCGGTGCGCGCTATTTTGGGCCAGATCCGATCCGAATACGAAGGTCACTCTTTTCTGCATGGTTATTCGCCTACATCACGGTGCTGAGTGTAAACAATATTGGTCTGTAAAGCAAGCGTTGTGATTGCCGCTCAGTGTCTCTATAAAAGGTAGACTGAAAGGGTTTGTCCTAAAACTTTCCTGGCATTATGAAAATATTATTGCTTTTAGCTCAGTTGCGTCGTCATCATATATATTGTAAAACGTATTTTGTAAACGACATTTCAGGATATAAATGGCGCGGACGTGCCCATTTCATGATTTTATGCACTGTAATTAATTCCTAGGTTCAAGAGCACACCAGGATTAGGCTTTTAATACTGCGACGCAAAGTTGTGGCATTAACGGGTATTTTAGGCGACCTACCAAACTGATAACCTTAAGATTCAAATAAAATATATGCGACTGAGGTAAAAAAAAAGATGTTGAGTCATATATGTTAATCTAGCTTTCTTTACTTCGGAATTAAAAACAGCGCGAAAAGACGAGGACCAGACAAAGAAGTAACACGGACGCAGCGCTGCGTCCGTGTTGCTTCTTTGTCTGGTCCTCGTCTTTTCGCGCTGTTTTTAATTCCGAAGTATGTACTAACTCGCCCAAGCCTCAACTTTAGTTTCTTTTACTGTTTCATCGAAATTAAATAACGCAATTTATTTTCAGTGTACCTGAAAATAAAAGTGGATTCTACGAATGATAAATAGCTATAAGATACTCGTTTCACTGTTGAAATAGTGATCTATTGCCAAAGAAACGCGGAAAATATATTCCCAGTTTTGCGGTTCAAACCGGTTCGAACCGGTTCAAACCGGTTCGAACCGTTATTTTCTGCTCCCCGGAACTGAACCGGAGCTGAACCGAAAGCTGTGAACCCGAACCGGAACCGAACCGATAAAAATTTCGGTTCGACACCCTGGTCCTGCGCAATAAATATTGCTGTAAATTTTTTGCTTTTGGCGGAAAAATTGTTTTGTGACATGCTTGTCCCAATTAGGTTGTTTAAAAATACACTTTTTTTTCTTTGCAGTTACCCTTTAACAGCTCCGCTGTAAAACCAAACATTACATTTATGCGTGGCTGATTTCTCTTTTAACGGTATATCAAAGATAGATTGTCTCGGAACTATCAGAGACACCAGAGGGCCGTGCTGTTTTTTGTGTGCTGGCGCCCTCTGGTGTTTGCGATAGTTACGAGGTAATTGATCTTCGATGCCGATTTTTAAAAAGAAATCTTTCACTTATGAATGTAATGTTTCGTTTTAAGGATGCTTAGAGCCGGCATCAAAGACAGATTACCTCGGAACTATCACAGACACCCGAGGGCCGTGTCCTTCTTCGTGCAACGGCGCCCTTTGGTGTCTGCGATTGTTCCGAGGTAATCGATCTTTGATATCGATTTTAATCGAGACATTGGCCACGGATAAATGTAATGTTGTTGTGGTTTTTGTTTTTCTTTCTTTGGGATCTTAGAAGAGCCCACAAAATTAGTTTTGACCATCAATAGACCATTGCAGAAAGTGGTTTAGTAAGGGCGCGACGACTCCAAGCTTCCACCGTGCTCTTTATACACACTATCGAAATCAGCGCTGGCAATTGATAATCGTGTTCATGACATCACAAATAGGAGCCATATGAGGGAGCCACCAACAGTATAACCAGGCCTTTTTTTTTCTTTTATTGACACAGATGCGGAATCAGTTGGCGTTCCGGGGACTCCGAAGGGTCTGGAGTTGGCCAGCAAGAAGTTTGGCAAGCTTCCCTGGGTCCGTGTGGTCGAACCCGTTTCCGACTTGTGCTCTGAGGGATTTAACGTCAGCGATGCTTTAGCTCGTGTCTTGAAAGCGCAAGAGAAGAGTATCGAACGCCGCCCCAGCCTACGGTAAGCATCGTTCTTGAATGACGCGTACTGCCTTATGTCAAGGGCATTGACCATGTCAGACCATAGGGGCGCTTGCTGGACAATGTCGACGAATATTACCCTATTTTGTTTCCTCAATCAATCAGTATTTATTGCCTGTAAAAAAACACACAAAGACAGGCCTGCCAAAGCCACATCGGGGTTCAGTAACAGCGCCTGGCAGTCGGCGAAATGCATAAATCATGACACGTAATATAAAAATGCAACATTAAAAAAGTCAAAATAATAAAAGAAATATAACCAGGAAAGTTGCATTGGTAACCAATATTTATTAGGGTCTTCTTAAGCCTATAGTTCGTTCTTACGCTATATACTGTACACTGGAGGGTATTATGTTTTAAAACGCGAGTACATAGTAAATTCGAGATATTTTGCCAAACTTTGTCGTGTGTTGAAGCGCTGTTAGATATTGAAAGTCGCAGGTGGCATGCAGAAAACACCATTTTGAGTATACCACGAAAAGGGAAGCAAATAAATGGTTCTAAGGAACATCGTTGTAAAAATATTTGACACCTTTTTCATGGGTATGGTAGAAACATAAATAACACATTTTTCACGCATTTTCAACACCACAATAACAAAACATATCAGTGCACTTCAAGCGTTACTGCGGGTGGCGGGCGATGAAGTGAATCGGCATTGACACGCATTTGTAGGTTCGCAAGTTTCACCGCGTCTTTCTTGTCTGAAAAAATTTTGAGACACTAAACAAAAAACAAAAATTACTAAATGTGTTTTTTTTATTTAAGTATTTCTCAAGGCACTTGTGGGGCATTACACAGAGGGGAGCATGATAAGAATCATTTGAATAATAATTCAAAGTCTATCAATGAAAAAAAAAATATCACTTCAAATTAACAAAAAATCAAATTCGCAATCAATAATTACAGGCTCCAGCGCCCGCGCAACGCACACACACACACTAAAAAAAACATTTCAAGTCGATAATTACAAGACAAATTCACAATAGATAAGCACGGTCACCAACGCACACACATTGGAAAGACGCGCAAAATAATCGCAAGTTCTGCGGTCAAATCAGCGCAAAACATGCTTACAAGAGGTGGGGCATCGTGAGTTACGCAGCAGTGACATGAAGTGTTCGTGATTTCTGGTCAGAGCTGTTTCACTTGCTAACTCATTCCAGGGGCTTTGTTCTGGGAGATTCAAACAAGTTATTTTCCGCGAGAGGAACGTTGTTAGGGTGATCATGACGGGAGAAAATTCGTGGAGGTGATTGGACGTAATATTAACAAAATTCAGACTAGCTATGAAAAAAAAAATATTGGAAAAGGGTCAACCTTGCAAGGTACCTCCTCTGATTCCTGCAGCGCCAATGAATCGATGCAATCTCGAATATGTTTTCAGTATGAACCGACTTGCCTTGTTTTTTATAGATTCAAGACTGTCAATTATATTTTTTGAGGCGGGTTTCAAATAATAGATGCACATTCTAATTTAGGCCCAATGAGAGTAGCGCACGCAAGAAGTTTAGTTTCCACCGTTGCCAAAATAATATGCCTCCTTAAGAAACCTAATGTTTGACTAGCACTCTTACTTATGTATTCTATATGGGTATTCTAGGATAGGTTTGGAGTCAGGTGAACCCCTAATTATGAGCTTACTTTTTCTAGGTTTGAATCTATAATTTCGTAATCGTAATGAAGCGTTTAAAGGCGGCCAGCAAATGTCATAGTTACCGTTTTTCTACATTTATTCACATCTGCCGTGTAATACACCGTGAAAGTATCCTGGCCAAGTCTTTTTGAAGAGCAAAAGAGTAATCTTGATCAGACATCTCCCGGTAGACCACACAGTCATCTGCGAATAGGGAAATATTGGATGAAAAGGTCTTTCGGTAGGTCATTTTTATACACTAAAATGCACGACGACATAGAGGCGCATAATTAACATTATAATTGCCCGAAGCAAAAACCCAAAAGAAAACAAGGCTGGACAATTCAAAGCTGCATACAGCCTCACTTATCCTCATGTAACGCACTCAAACCAGCAATCGCGCTTTTCGCAGAGACCTGTTTTTGGTCAACGAGACTGGAAAGCTGCTGCAGGAAGGAGATGTATTCAGAAGACCCGTCCTGGCCGCGACGCTGAAACGGCTAGCGCAGTACGGAGCTGCAGACTTTTACAGCGGTCTCTTATCCAAGAACATCCTCACAGACATCCGATCGAAAGGTACGGATCATCGGTCTTTTGTAAATTCCGTATGAAACGGGTTAGCTTGGGTAACATTTCCAAGGATTCCTGTGGAACTTCTTTCCTTGAGTTTCTTGTGCTACTCTATGTTTTTGCCATCACAAATTAGTTGAAGTAACTGGCGAGTGGTTAAGGAAAGCATAAATTAAATAAAACTTAGACTTTGAGAGACTGATGTACTCTTTTGTCACATTTAAAGAAATAGCTGCGTTTCTGCCTTAATAGCAACACTAGAATAATGACTAAGCATATCGTTTCATGTATTCGTAGAACGCATTTAAGGATGCCAATTTTAACGTGTCTCGAGACGTTTTATATTAAGTAGTTTGTCGGTAAATAATTTGTGAATGTATCTCTAAAACCTGTTTACATAGAAATATTTTATTGTAATTTTTAATAGCATGTGCACATGTTGTAAGCCTTTCCTAAAACAAATTAAACAAATTGTCACCAGCTGCATTCGTTCAAATTGAATTGACGGCTGTGCCAATTAGCATAGCCGTCAATACCTTGGCAACGACCACGCCTCGGACTTCTGAATTTCCTTTCTCCTGGAGAAAATCACCCGCAGCGTTCACATATGGCTGAACGTTCCTCCGAAGAACATGGCTTTCGCATATATTTTTCACATTAATATAAAAAGAAATATGACCCGGGTCATCATTATATGAGCTAACGTGGAAACACCCCACTTCGGACTATAGGCCGGGTGTGGGCTATTATCCGTTAAATATGGTAGTTTATGTTCGTGATAAAAATGAACACTTTTAGCGGGGGAGGGGAGACACGTTGCACAGGTTTGCGGACCCGACGCGCTGTTGCAGAACGCATCCGTTGTGCAAAAGAAGTCGGTTGAATTGCTCCCAGTATGCGACAGATAATTAACGAGGCTGCGAGTGCCTGTCTCCCTCCAGCTGCGCGCGGCTTCCGGCGGACGCGGTACGGGATGCACCGCATACTGTTGGCGCGCATTCCTGTACCGTCTGACGCAGCTGTAGCTCTCGCAGGAATGGCGCCACCGCTGAGCTAGGCATATGACGGGTACGTGTACTCGTCGTGTAATGATACACATCGTTTTAAAAACGTTGCGCTTTGCTGCCTAAAAAAGCGAATATAAATTGCCCAACAAGACTCGGCTTGGTAAACCCGGGGAGCACAGAATATGTCGCGCGTGCATTACCCCTACGTTACGATTTGCCCATAACACATGAGCGACGAAAACGGACGTCACGCGGTGGTTACCATAGCCATTGGGGAGTTGTAGTAGATCGTTTTGCTCTTCCGCTACGGTATCCGTAAAGAAAACAGGGATTTTTGGTAGATCGTTTTCGCCGTCCCGCAACGCTGTCCGCAATCCGCTACGATACCCGGAACTCTACAGTCAAGGCCGTCGACGCGCAGGCGCAGTAGCGGCTTCTTCGTTGAAGGGGCTTAGCGGAGGGGGAAACGCGGTCTACGACAACTTCCTAATGCCGCAGCTGTGCATCGCGTCGCCAGCCTTGTTTGCATAGTTCAAGGTCTTGTGGCGGATTACGGAGCGCTCTCCGGCTGCTTAGCGGTCTGCGAAACGGTCTGCTACAACTCCCTATTGCCGCGGACTCTGTGACGTGGACCTATGCCCTGCCGCCACATCACATGCGTCCGCAGTGGTTGCTATGGGAACCGCAGTGCGGCGCCCGTTTTCGTCATTCTTGTGTTTTGAGCGCTTTATGACCAGTGTTTTGAATACGTTGCACGTACGACTCATTCACGTACTCTTTGTATTTATCAGAATAATCGAGACAAATTGAGATTTATTCAGGAGGGGAGCGTGTGAGGAGCAGGCATTTAATGACAAGTTTCCATGGGTTGTGCTTCATTTCCGAAGGTGCGTGTGGCACCCTCGAATACGCCCGCTGTGCTATCCTTTGGTGCATTATAACAGTATGATCTACCCCATGACGTCGTGAGATTACGTGGGGAGCTGGGATTCGTCATTCGGGGACAGGGGACGCGTGCCGATGGTCGCCTGTTACCGCAGGCTCCTTAACTCAAATTGCTTCATCCCCTTTGCCTCCTCCACCTTGTACCGCAAAAAACGTCTGGCTGCGGATCGCACCGTGTGGGGTTCGGTTTTCGCTGCGCCACTTAAATGGCGAATCTCGCAGTTTATGGTTCAGTACACTTAGTTATGATTAGGTATGCTTAATTATGACTAAGCATATCATTTGCTCTGCGTTGTGTGTTTATGCACTGCCTGCAATGGGCTGTGTAAGCTTAACGTTGTCTTGGCACGGCTGTAACAAATTTTCGTCACACTTGATCGTAACGCTTTTCACATTCTGTGTGGAAAGTATTTTGTGTTCAAACAGCGAGGAAAAAATGCCGGATAGGAGATAAGTGCATCCTGTTATTTTTCGCACTGTCCTCACCACAATGCATTACCCTGTGTCTTACAAATCGTTTTTCCCCTTTTTATCTAACAACGGACTTTAAACAATGGATACCGATGGAAGTCTTGTCGAGATTAGAGTGGCAAGGAAGACAGTCTTAACTGAAACAGCTGTGTGCCGTGTGAGTGTGTAGATCAGACCCAGAGCCCCCAGGAACCCGTGAGGGAATTCGTTCACGGAGACGCTCTCTAGTTATTTATTACCTTGCATACACGTTTTTGCTCAACGACTTGCTGAGGTTACACTTCTTAGCAGTGTACGATGCACCGGAAAACGAGAAATATACTCATGTTTGCATACAATCCTTGCGAGCTGCAACGATGAGGAAGGTGATGGCACAGATTCTCAGGGGTAGATGATGATATAGATCAGCCAATGCGTAGATTTACATCTATTTTCAAGCAACCCGTAGTTTTATATTCACGAATGTAGCGCCGCAATGTACATATCAACTGTGAAAAAGTTTGGTAACGTACGTTTGTGAAAATTTTATTATGCCGGTCGATTTGACTCCATAAAATGTTGTAGCTCCGTTTATTGAGAAAAAAAATAATAAATGCGGATTCCCTGAGAAGTGGGGTGCCAGGTTCAGTCGTATGCGACAAAGACGCTCGTTGGGTGGGGACTACTCATGTCCTGTTAATATGAAGATGTCAGTTTCCCCCAAAGTCGTTCCTAACGTGAGTCCAGAGGTGTCGAAACTATTCATAGGGGGGCGGGGGGATTTCCCGTCTTCTTTTCCTCATTGCTCATATGAATATTTTTTAAACGTCTGGAGGGCGGTCGCCTCCCCTCCGATTGCACCCCCAATTCCGATGGCACTGTGTGAGTCGTTCATAATAGTTTGTCAAATTTACATGTGTTCAGGCAATTCGTCCCCGAAAATGTTGTCTACTTGTATATATCAAGGCATCCATATTAAGCTGGCACGACGTACGCCGTGTCGACTGCCCTTAGCGAGTGCGACGAGCGTTTAACAAATAATTGGCATCGCTGCTTCCACAACCCGCACTCGTCTTTACAGGCGGTATTTTGAATACCGACGACATGGGTTCCTACGAGGCCATCGCAGAGGGCGCCATCAAGGTGCCGGCCGGTGTGACCTCCTCGCTGCTGACGTCGCCCAGGCCGAGCGGCGGCCCTGCGCTGGCCATGGCCGCCTCGTTGCTCCAGGGCCTGTCGCCGCTGATGCGCACTCCAGACCTGGGCCTCCAGTACCACCTCCTGGTCGAAGTGTTCAAGCAGTCCCTCTCGCATCGTATGGACACCAGTCTGGCCTACTCGGACTCCCAGGTGAGCACGCGTGGCAACGACAAAGTATATCTCGTCAGGGATCCTTGTAAGTTGTCACGAGCGATACAACATGCCATTTCGATAATCGTATACTGTGCTGTGGAACGCTTTTTGAGCATGCGCAGTAGCTCCCTAACGGCAGAACATCAGAAGCAGTGCATGTGTGCAGCCCAGTGGCTCGGTATTTGTCGCTTTGGTGCTAAGCGTTGAGAAGAATTATCATCTTATCTCCATAGTATTGGCAGTTTGGTATCGAGATTCGACAGATGCTCACGTGCTGCTGTGAAGATCGAAATCTGCGCTCCGTTCCGCCTTGTCGTGACAAATACGTGGCTCGCACGTTTCGTCATCGCACCATGTTGGTGGTCATTCCTGGTAGTTCTTGCCGAGAAAAACGACTTCGGTAGTGTGAAATGTATGGTGCAGAAGGTAGACGCGCTCAGCAGCAAGGTCACAACAATGGCCCTTTATATGACGTCTATGCGCCATGAGAGTTAGAAGAGCGAAGTACGAAGGAAGCAAAGCCAGACCTACGAGCTCACGTTCCCACGGTTCCTCCAGCTATGGCCAAACTGCAGTGAAGATCTCCCGTTCACTTTCTGTACTTTGGACACGCATACATCGACCACCTCGTATTCCACATGTCTTTATTAGATGATAAGTAAAGCGTGAGTGGTAACAAGAGAGCTTGACGACAGTCCCCATCTGCCAAGCCATTGTCAATCTCGAGGCGAGTAACCATAGAATTTGAATGCCAAGCTTTGTTATTGCTTTCAATCATATACAGCGTGCCCCCCCCCCCCCAGAAAAAAAAATACAATGTTTTTTTTTTTAGAAGTAAATTACATATTACCGCCGAACGCTCATTCTCCGCCCAAAGGTAGAGCAAGCTCAACAAACCAGATGCCAAAGTTTCAGGACTTACTGTTATCTCAATCAAAACTTATAAGTGATTTTCTGAAAGTTTCGATGAGAAAATGGGACCCGTTTTTGCCTGTTTTGGGTAACTGGCGCCATTCAGCTCCATGTATTCGAGAGATCACTCCGACGGCCGCTATTTTTATGTTGAAAATTTCAGAATATCACTTATAACCATTGCGAAAAGGTAACAGCTAGTTCTAAAACTTTGGCATATTGTTCGGACCGCTAGCGCTACATTTGACCGGTGAAATCAGCGTTCGGCAATGTTTATTTTCGCGGTAAAAACAATCTTTAATTATGTTCTTTGTGCGTGTGTGTGTGCGTGGTTGGGGGGGGGGGCTGTTTTTTGGGCGCGCATGCATTGACCATCCCGTATCCCAGGCACGTAGCCAGGGAAGTGCGCCCCCCCCCCCCAAAAAAAAAAAAATCTCAGTTTTGCTGGGACCTTTTCTTCCCCCTCCCCCATCTGCGGCGATTTGCCGTTGGCGCCCTTCCCCCCCCCCCCTTCCCCGAAACGAAATCCTGACTACGTGCCTGTCGTATCCACATGTATTTTTAGAGGGATAATCAAATCGTGAGTGATATCAAGAGACCTTGCCAACCAACCCGTCGGTCACGCCATAGCCAATCTCGAATTACCACAGAATGTGTTTTCAATTTTTTTCATTGTGTCCAATGATATACATCATGGACCAATCGAAGGACAGCGGGGGATGTCTTTGTCAACTGACACCAATGAGCGAGCACAATGTTCCTTGAACATCACGTTCCTCATCTTGTTTTTATTTTATTTTTGCCAGCAAAACACAGATGAGTAACATCAAGGAGGGAGGTTTCTTCACCCATGTAAATCGCGCATTAAGCACTACTTCTGCTTTTTTTCCCCACTGAAGCTTTACAACATCACGAAGACCATGTCGGGAGAAGAGGTTCGACCGTCGGTGCCCGGGACCGACGACGCTGCCTTCAGGGATGCCGGGATTCCCGACAGCGTGGCCGTCCTCGATCCTTCAGGGGACGCCGTGGTGGTGTTTAGCGATATGCACGGCCTGTGAGTAGTCACCTTCCCTCCTTGTCAGTTTGGTATTGGCGACGTGCGCGATTGAAAACGTCGCTGTGGTCGGCCTTCCACGATTCGCCGAATGCTGACTGTGACGTCAGCAAAGGTTTGCTCATCGACAGAAAGAAACGTAACCTAAGAACTTCAATTTTGACGGTGTTGGCAGTGTTTGTTTCAGAGCGCAATGATTTCAAGTTTCCCCCATGCTAATTACAAACACCATCGAACTTGTTGTTCGTAGGGTAATGACGTCACGATCGAGGGAACCATAGGAGGGCGCCACCAATGAGCGAGTTTATGTTTATATGTTAATTTTTGTTATATCTATACTATTGCTATTGTGACTTTTCTGTTTTGAATATCGTGTTGATGTATCATTTGATTTTTCTGTTCACTTTTTTTTCCGCTGCTGACTTCTGGGGTTTATGGACCAGTCAAGCTGTTTTAACAGCTTTTTTCCCAAGCCCCCACCAACACTGTACCTCATTGTTGGAAATAAAGCTATTATTATTAAAACACCTCGCCGCTAATAGACGATTGCAAAGGCGTCTGGCGGCCGCCGTGTTCCTGTTCGTGTGAGCAAAGAGGTGTAATAGCAAGCTTGCCAAAGCTACCTCACGCACATGCTTCGCGTGCTTTCACGCATGGAGTACCAGTCGGGACGCCATGCCTGCAATTGCAAGCTTGCCAAAGCTACCTCACGCACATGTTTCGCGTGCTTGCACGCATTTGAGCACCAGTCGGGCCGCCACGCTTGCAATCGTCTATAGACCCCTTCGAAATTACGCCCGCTTACGGTCAATCTGAAAATACTACAAGGGTGCGCGCGCGAAGAGACACTAACAAGCTGGTAAATCTATACCAGATATAATACTCACTTCCAGGAGACTGTATACAATTGATAGACTTGCCACTTTTATGGTGTCTTTTGTCGTGGTGTCCTTTCTGTGTTAGATAAACGTTAAAAAAATAAAGAAAAATAAACACTGGCTAGGTGGCTCAAGTCGCAGCCCAATTCAAAGGGTTTCGCCGCATCCAGGCATCCATCCATCCATTCACAGTCACTGACAGGATGAAAACGGCAGGGCGCCTCTTTTGAACGACCGGCCTCCAGCACGTGCTCACAGCCTTTTGCCATGCTTTGGCTGTGCGTACATGAAGACAAGCTCGAGGTAGGAAGCTCGCGCTGAAGGCGGGACAATAAAGTACTTCCCTGCTGTTCTTATTCCGTCAGTAACCATTGGCGACGAGAGCGACCAGAAAGTAGCTGTGGTCGGTCTTCCACGATTGGCTCAACGCTCCCTACGAGGTTTTGAGTAGAATGGATCCTACTTCTAATAATCAAAAAGACGAAAGTAAGACTGTCAACTTTGACGGTGTTGATTTAAGGACGCGATGACTACACGCTTACACCGCGCTTTTGACGCGTATAATCAAAACTTTCTCTGGCAATCGATGGTCCTGATTGTGGCGTCACAGATAGGGACCACTGAGACATCTCGTCGCCAGTAGAGGAAGGTACACTCACTGGCAGGGGATAAGAACGACAGGCAGGTTTTTCAGTTAACTCCTAATGACATCTCCTAAAAGAAAAGAAAAAAAAACCTGGTTGTGTGTATGTTTATACAGCCTAGAACTTGGTCTGCCTCAACGGGCGACGAGTCTCCCAGCTGTAGATTAGATATTTAGCCAGTGCAGTACAGCCGCTAGCCCGGGGTCTTTAACGTGCATCACGCAGTAGTGATACACGATCGCACGCCGGTACGATGCTCATCCAGATCGAAACGGGCAGGGGTGGGATTTGCCACCCCTAATCACGCACGTTCACAGTGTGCTTGGGGAAGAGTGGTAGATCTACTCCTCACGCACCGTACAAGGGTTTTGTTTGACAAAGGGTTTGACAATGAAGTTTCTCTTTCTCTTTCCCTCGCCCCCGGTACGAGCTTCCCCCTTCGATAATGCTTCAGCGTCTCGTTAGCTTAGCTTGGACGCGCAGCCGAAGCATGACGGAAGGCAACGAGCACGCGTTAAAGGCTGGGCACCCGAAAGAGACGCCCTGACGTTCTCATTATGCCAGTGACTATGAAGTGGCACCTTTGAAACATACCCTAATTTAGATAACGTTTACTCAGAGCTATGCAATGGTGGTAAGGAGTTAGATGGGAACGTCATTCGCCCCATGGAAGTGAGGTCGAACCTGCTGAGTCATTTCCTCGCAATAGGCAGATGTAAGGTACTTAGAAGCGATAAATATTGTTCGTATGACCCGAGCTCGCATCTCCAAGGCGCGGATTTTGATAACTTTTTTCTCGGAGACTGCAAGCTGCAAAGGCGGAAAACAATGTATGTCACCGAAAAGGAGAAGTCTTGAAGACAAAAACGAGAAATGGAATTGTCGATATTTCTTTTTGTTTGATTGTCACCCTATATTTTATATTTGCAGATTTAATAAAGTGAAATTGACTTGTACGATCAGTTGCATTCGTGGGTTCGGCGTGGATTTGCTCGCCTACAGCAAAAAAGTGTGCTTAACTTGATCTCGGAAACACTGAAATGGCCAAGGAAACTGATAGTTCATATCGATAGCATAAGATGCCGCATACGTAAGTACCTTCTTCAAAAAAGATAACAACGTTCGCTTTCTTGTTTTTGTTTGCTTTAAACCTGCAGGTTTGGCTCGCAAGTCTACTCGAACACAACTGACGTCATATTCAACGCTGCCCTGAAGGAGTTCGCGGTGACGACAGCGGCGGGTTCATCGGGGACTTCCAACGAAGTTCAGTACCTCCCGGGAACAAGGGCTCCGACCACAATGGCCCCCGCCATCGTCGTGGAGGACAGCGGAGACGTTCGGCAGTTCCTCACTGTTTGCGGCTCCGGAAACCAGACTCTAACCGCAGCGATGCAGGTACTCTCTCAGAAAGAAAAATAACTGCTTGTTTCTTTGGTATATTTCAAAGGAACTCTAAATGCGTAGCATTTATAGGTCCTCTGTGACGTCAGGCTGTCATGTTGACGTCACGCGACAAGGAAAACACAGGATCACGCTAATCTTACATCACGTGACCACGTGACTCACGGTGTCGTATGACATCACATTGTCACATATAAGAAACGACGACCCGGGAGTTCCATCTATTAGTACTCGTCACCGTTTTATCACCACAGTGAGCCACCAACTGCTGCAAACACCATGACGTCATCAACGTATCGAGGATAAATTCCATGCACGAACACAAAAGTCCTCAACAGTAACCCTAAAAATGCGATGCATTAAAAAAAAAAAGCACGTTTCATCACCTTTTAGTAGTTGCACAGTAGAACCGAAAGTATCCTTCAGTCCCGTCCTCAGTGCCCGTTCGACAAACTTTCCGGTACAATGGGCCCTCCGGTACGAACTGCGCATGTGCGAGTCTTCTGTGTTAGCGCATGCGCAGTTCGCACCGGACGGCCCATCGTACCGTATCGGACGTGCGAAAACGGTTCCCTAAAACTCCCTAGTGTCCGCGGACTGTCTTTTGTATGACGGTATTGCAGTGCGACCGCAGCTTTAGGTGGCCTCCCTCCGCGATAGCGCGCCTGAAAACAAAGCCTCGTACAGACTTACGCCCCCTTGCCCGTGTATCATGATAGCGTAGAACAACGCGCTTGTTGAGGTGGTACCGCGCGCGTCACTGGGAAGTCGGTATCTAACGTAAAGCGCCCAAGCCTGGGCTGCGAAACAATGCATCACGAACCCGTCAGTGTTGAATTAACAGCGCAAATATGACAAGGAAGGATAGACAAGAGAGACAGGATAGAGAACACCAACATAATGATCAACCAACTAGCCCACCAGATGATCGTGATGCCGTCAGTGTTCTTTGTCAATGGCGCACCAAAGTTGCAGCCTTCTCCTGGCAGTGGGCGTCGCGTGTTTCAACGTAACTTCACAAAGGTAAAAGCTACGGCTCCCCCAAAGCCGCTTGACAGCTCTCCAGTGGAGTGAACACCAACGGTACTACGTTGGTAAATGACTGGATCCGACACTTTGATTTGTCCGCAAGGGTAGCAGCTTCTTCGCGCTTTGCCAAGTTATGCCGGAACCAATGCGCAGTGATGCTACTGTAAAATTGTGCTTTGAAGCAATTTTTGGAGCGCCTGAAAACAAGTTCTGGAGCACTTTGGAGCACGTAAGAATAGCTTTTGGAGCACATAAACGTGAAACTTTTAGCCCTTTTGAAAACCTAAATATCACTTTGCAAAGTACTTTCGAGCATGAAGTTTTGAAATCTTATGATCGCCTAAATTTAATTAAGAGAATTTTAAAGTTTAAAAACCTCCTACCAATATTTTTTTTTGTAGACAGTAAAGCCATTTTGTAATCTTGGTCTCCAGAGGCTTAACTACGAAAAACCTCATCTTTCATAGAAATGCAATGTGAGGAATTACTAAACAAATATTTCTCATATAAAAGTTGACACAACTTTTTCTGCATTGTTTATTTTGAACACAAAGAACCCATCAAAGGCCCGTCCCTTAAGCCTGCCAGCCTTGTTCTCGGAAAGTCTTGCGTTTGCATCAAAAAGAAGCACCTGCCCCGGTTGACAGCAGAGCCGCTAGGTGTCCTGCACTTTACCGCGGCTCAGGTTGCGTGTGGCTAGGATAGGTGGCCAAGTCGCCGCCTGATTGGGCCAGCCACACAATTTGGCGCCATATTGGGCTCGGCGGACATTAAATGAGGGAATAATCGGCATACTGAAGTGTACTAGAATACTGGGTAGTGTTTGGTTTGTTTAGGTTAGGTTAGGTGCTCGGTACACGCGTTTGACGTGAACCAAGATTTCGGTTGCACGCCAAAAAAAACCTCAGGTGGTCTAAATTAATCCTCAGTCCTCAGTCGTCCGCTGGGGAGTGCCAGATGCCCGTCGTTGGTTTGGCACGTAAGAACCCCAAATTTGACTTTGACAGTGGAGGCTTTCCCATGCATCTTTCATCTATTGTTTTTTTTTTCTGCAGCGTGTGGTACATTTAAGTGTTGGAATTTAACACTGGGTTCATCTCTGACTAGATTCTCTGGAGGACTCTACACACAAATCTGACCCTGAAGGAAGCCATCGATGCTCCGCGATTGCATCACCCACTCGTCCCCGACATTCTCTACGCCGAAAAGGAATTTCCCGGGGCAAGTGAACATCATTGCACTCTACACCATTCTCGTGTTCACGAATTTACAGCCCAGCGTGCAACTTTCCCTGGGGATGTCGCGAACGTTTAAAGGCCGACATACAGAATCGTCTTCTGCCGGACGGAAAACCGGTTCCCCGTTTCCTTCTCGCCGTTTGCTCTCGCTTTCTTTTCTCCTCCTCTCCCCACAAAAGAAGGTCTCTGAGCTACTTCAGGCAGAGCAGGAGGATCTCCCTCTTTCTCGAATGGTGAAGAGGAATTGAGGTAGAGTTTCCTTCTTTCTGGTTGCTCGTCGGCCTTTAACACAAAATAGGGTTTCAGAAATACGATACCCAAAACCTCGCGGCGTCGCACTGCGTCTGCGCAGAAGTTCTGCGCACGCGCAGTGGGACGCCCGTAGCTATTTGGGAGACCCAAGCGTCCCCCTATTCTAAAACTCTCTGATGCGTTATATAGATGGCCGGGTTTAACGAGAAGAGCAACATGCTGCGCTTTGCCGACACACAGGCCACGTGACGTCACGACGTTATACACAACTTTGTGACGTCGCGCGACAACTGACGTCAAATTCGGGTGTCACGTGACGTGTCATTCGCAATACATTCTGTGCATCGCCGCGTTTATTGGACATGACCGAGACATGTTTCGACGAAGTTCGACTTTGCGAGCAGCGTTGCCCGGCGTGTACGCCAAAATTTCAAATCTCGAGGGAAAACAAAAATAATTGAAACAGTAGCAAGAGAAAGTATAAACAAACAAGCTGGTTAAGAAACATCACCCTGAGACGAGAAGAAATAAAATAATAGACCGTTATATATTTCCTCTTGTCTCATTATTGCATGTATGTTATACAATAGTTCGTTTAAAATATAAATTGTAATTACCAGTGCATACAGATGAACAAAGCAAGCATGCAGAATTTTAGCGCTTTAGGTAGTTTGTTAATTTGAAACAATATATCCAATAGTTCTTTAATCAGCCTCTATTCAGCAACCAAAACGAGCCAATTGAATTTGAAGATTTTGTTTAACGTTGTCACGAATTAGTTTTTTTATTTATTTATTTCAATTGATGACGTATGGTACTTTTTTTTTCTTGTGTCCACAGGTGATTCTCCAAAAGCTTCACGTCATGGGTTACAAGTTGGCAACGCTCAAATTAAATACGACGGTGACCGGAGCGCTACGCGACGTGCTGAGTGGCAAATTTTGGGTCAACATGGACCACAGAATCGTTTTCTAAAACTACTTAGCTGATACTTAAATTCCCCTGCTCAACGGACATGCTTTGGAAGCAGGCGTGTGAAAGTGATGAACTCTATACAACGTCACAACGTGTGACGTTGTCCGAGGGAACGAAAAAAAAACTGGTGATAATCACAAAAAAAATAGTAAAAAAGAAAATTAAAAGGGCCGACGACAAGTTGCGGCCATAGGGTAAAACCACCTATGGTGGGGAAGCAGCTCCCACCTCTTTCCCTCTAGTAGAGCGAACGCTGGAAGAAGGCGGCCTCCTCTCCACCGTTCGCTCCGCTGAAGTCATGGAAAGGGGTGGGAGGAGCTTCCACTTCGTTCTTGACCTGTCATCGACCATAGAATAATCAAAGCCCTCGCGCTACCATTTTGACGTCATCAGAGTGGGATGGAGCGCAGACCGAGATTGAACACGAATGCTGCGTCAGCTTTTCGGCTGGGCCTCGGTTCCAGTCAACGTTACTAAAACCCTCAGTTGGGAAACTCACCCGTGAAACCTGGGCCGCTGGCGTCCACCGAAACCGAGCTAAATACGACAACAGCGCCACCCTTTAGCGACGAGTTGAAACATGAAAGTTGCTTTACACAGCTACTGCGAGATGGCACTGCGAGATGGCGCCACCGGCCCTTGTCCGGCTCGACGTGCAGCCGTGCAGTTCCCGGAGTGGACGCTGCGGGAGAAATGGCGGCGTTGCGATCGCCATTAGCTCGGTTCTCGGTACGGATCGGAGTCACTTTTTTAAAGCGACTGCTGGCGGTTTCCCAGCTGAGTGGTTCTGGTAACGTTGGTTCCAGTCAATACACCCAGAAAGGCTCGGCCCCAGGTGATGAGTAGCTGCAGCATTTGGTGTGATGACGTCACGTGCAGTCTGTCCGCAGGCCTTGGTTACCCTATGCGTGTTGCGTAAGAGCGCTGTAATGACGTTCGTGACAGACAACGGACGGATACGAACAAAGAATCTTTCGAAAGAGCGAGGCAGAGGAAACGGAAGTTGGCGTTTCCTGCTGACCCGATGGGTCGTCCTTTTTTATACAATGTTAATCGAATTAAAGTTTATGCGTATTTATAATTGTTTGTGTGCAGCCTGTCTCTTTTCGTTCACAGTATGAGGGAGGCGCTGAAACTGAGGTAGAAGAGATATTGAGGGGACGGAGCGTGGACGTCGGAACACCGAGATTTTGGTTGGAATGGTTAGTGAACAGACGCAAAGCTAGCTGCGCTTGGCCTTACTCACTCTTCGAATGCTTCCGAACGCGATCGAAGAGTGAGTAAAGAGAAATGCAACTAGCTTGTGCGTCTACCCCACTAATCATTTGCTAGACATCCGGGGAGCTTTAATCCTGGGCGTTTGGCGAAAACGTCGGCGAGGAATCCTGCATCCGTGGATGGCCGGCGCCGCGCTTGAGCGTGGCGCCGTCCAATCACGGCGGTCGAATTCCTCGCCGACTTTCTCGGCAAGTGTCCAGATTAGAGCCCCAGTGCTCGGTGTTATGGCGTCTCCGCGCGCTCTCGTCTCCTCCTCTCCCTCTGTTTCTACCGGTATAGGACACGACACCGCAGTACTCAGACAGTGATGTTCTAAAGTGGCGCACATCTGATTGAGCCATTCGGCGAATCTTGTTTCACACCTTCATTTCCAGTCGCGGAATTCAGACACGAGGCTGGGGAACGCTGCCCTGTCCCAAAACTGGTGCCATATAGTAGGGCAACAGTTTGCAAACCATATCCAACTTTAGTCTGTATTATCTAATAATTGCAAAATGTTACTCCCGCAACGACAATTTGGGAATGGCACTCATCCTTTTATACTCATTAAGCACTCTATACGAAAATGGAGGTAGCTGTAACGTGTAACAGGCAAGGATGCAACAAAGCCAGCGTGCAGGAACAATTGACAAGTTTCAAAACGGTTGGCGCTGCCGTCGGCCCAGGTTGCCAGCACAGCAACAGTTACAGTAATAAGTATAAACTGAAGGACGATAACTTTTGATTAGATCATAGGCCATTTTAGTCGTTTCCAACAATAAACGTAACGTAGTGTAAGGCGTCAAGATACTCCTTAACTTGGCACAAAAAGGCATAGCGTCCAAGAGTTGCGGTCACAAAATGGACTGACAGCAGCCCTCTTAGTATTCATCACCTTCTCGCTCAGTCACTCGCAGTTGAGTCCATAGCGTTGAGGAGTGTCGGGAAATGTTAGCAGGAGAGGGCAGTCAAGCACATTCAGGTTATTCATTTACTGGTTCTTTCAGGAAATACGACTGCGAAGTCTTGACAAGTATTTGAGCACATATGGCTTCAAAATGTCGTCTAGGTGTTTTCACGGAGTTTCCAAAGAAGCACCATTGAGGTTCTCTGTTGAGTTTCACGTCATTTTTGTTGTAAGGAGATCTAGGAAACTTTTTTGAAGTCATTATTGCATACATTCACTTGAGGCCATATTTAGAATCATGAAATAACTATTTTGTGTGGAGTTAGGCCAAGCACGCACTCTTTTCGCGTGTTTCTATTTGAGATTATCCTTGATAAGGCCAGCGCTGACGAAGGAATTAAGCAGCTACATTCCTCGGGTCTGCTTTCGGGCCAATGATTGGACCTACGACGAGTACATGTATAACGTGGCACAGCCTGATGCCGGCGCCTTACCGCACAGATTCTGAAACTGTGGCTTACTTGTCTCAATGTGCTTCGAATTAAAATGAACAAGATGAAAACACTATAAAAAAAAGCGCTCTACAGCAAATGTAGAACTTAAAGTAATCTACTTTTGTGACTCACAATCAAAAATAAAACTTTTGTAGGGGCACGGCCGCTCGATTCTGGATTTCGCCCTGTCGGCAACGGCCTGCGGAGTACGTTTTTGCAGGAAGAAAAGCCAGCGGACTATTAGCGGCGAGAAGTTTCGGTGTCGCCCTCGTTTGGTTACCTTTCGTGACGTCATTACCTTGCGGACCGCAAGTTCAATGGTGTTTGTAATGAGCATTGCTGGAAGCCTGAACGCATTGCGGTTTCAAAGAAACACTGCCAACACCGTCGAAATTAAAGTTCTTACATTACTCTTATTTCCGTCGATGAGAGATCCTTTGCTGACGTCATAGTCAGCATTCTGCCACCAATGTCGGCACGACCACAGCGACGCTACTTGATTGCTCACGTCGCCAATAGCTGGCGGCGAACTGTAGCACGGAGCGATGCAAGCACGAGCCAATCAAGAACATTGCTCGACGTCTAAAGCCCTTTGATGAATAAAATGGAATGAATAAAATTCACGCCAAGCATGAAATTTGCTTTGCTTTGCTCGTGTCCACGTGGGCAGAAAGGGCTCCAGAAACTCAGCTGGATCACTGTTCATATGCATCTCCTGGTGAAGCGGCAGGCAGTAACGAAGGAGCAGTGATCAGGCGGCCGTGGTAGGCGTTAAAGATCAGTGATCCTGCAGTGCTTAGGGTCGCCCTTCGGTACCCTAACTAGGACCACTGACCTTGAATACCATGCCCATGCCCTAGCTGACAGTGTGCGCTTGTGAAGCCACCGTAAATTTCACAGTTCAGCGAGAGTGTTGGGTTAGTGAAATTTCGAAGTTTGCCAAAATTCATAAACAGGTTAAGGGCAGTCTTGGCGTCGAACTATTTTTAAAGCTACAATAAATCGAGAATCAACCAATGAATAGAAAGAAGGGCCACAAACGATCAAGTGCGAAATGAACGTCAAACCCAAGAAGCCGAGTGATGAAACTCAACGAGGGGAGTTGCAAGAGGACAATAAATACGAAAGTGTGGGGTAAGCGTGAATTTCGACTGGTTCCGACTAAAGTCACTGGATCCTGCGAAAGTAGCGCCGAGGTCCCGGTATGGTCGCCATTTTGGTCCATGGGATCAGCGGTCTCTCCTTGGTCTCTCTAGGTGATCCGATCCAAATTCGCGGTGACACGTTGCTTTATAGACATTTGTTTACCGCGATTTTGTTATCCACACACCAGCAAGACAAGCATGCATTTTTGTAACGCCATCACATGCGGTATCGGTGCTTGGCGGCATTGAAAAATAAAATTCCTGTCTTTAAATACCCAGTAAGTACAACATAATTGTGAAGATAAGCACGATTGTGGAGATAAGCACGATTGACGAGTTAATTGCATTCACTGTGTCAACTATGCTTATATTGGATAGGAACGCTTTCACAGTGGTGGAACTGACAAGTGGCGATTTGGAGCAGCGTTCGTAGCAGGCAGTGGCGTACCAACTTGTTTTTGGGTGTGTGTGTGTGGGGGGGGGAGGGGGGGGGGCAAACCACACCTCCTCCCTCCAGGGCCGGGGAGCGGTGCCCTTGGTATCCCTTGGGCGCCGCCGGCCAGTGTTTGCCCCGCCCAGTGGCGGCTGTTTCGGGGGGGGGGGGGGGGCAGCGCCCCTCCCGAGGACTGGGAGGGGGGGGGGGCAAGCGTCCCCCTTGCGCGCCCCCCCCCCCCCCGGTTGGTACGCCTATGGTAGCAGGGAACAACAGGTTTTGGAGCAGAGATTCCCACTCTTAGAGCAGACAATTTTGAGCTTTCATGTCAGAAAATTTTAGACGATCTCTTTGAAAGTTAGCCTGTGGAAATAAACTGCAGTTGTTGGAGCGTTGGGAGACTATTTAAAGATGTCATACCTACAAGGGGCCTGGCCGCTACAGATATTTATTTATTTGCTTATTTATTGAACATTCATACGCAGATAATTTTTCAAGATGTCTCAATTAACCCATTAGGAAAACCGATGGATCATCTTCGGTCTATGTTTGACGTAAAAATATGTTTTTGGCTACTTTGTAGGGTTTGCGTCATGGTGACGTAATTGTCACGAGTTCGACATCAAACGGACACTTTTGTGTTCAATGTGTTTCAAGCTGCTCTCTGCTTAATAGCAGCTAGGCATGCGCAAATAATGGATTTTCGGGTTTGAAACCAATTCGAAGTATATAGTGGTTTTGGACGAATATTTTTTAATCGAATATCGAATAGTTGTTGCGTATTTCTCCACGCCTATCACTACCGTTACACCAGGCTTAAACAAAAATTCAGCTGAACTCACAAAGGTTGTTTCCAAGCTTCCAATTGCCCACTTTTGAGCTCTGTTAAATTCAATCCAGCTATATTAATAAACTGTGGCCTCAGAACACATACATTCATTGAGATGGCAAGTAAATGACAGTTTTGACATAAAATTAAACATATAAGGAGCCCAGCCATACCTTATCGAGGGGATTTATAAATATTCTTGCTATATGAAAATATTTTCTGAGATTCTGCACTAAAAAAGTGAAAGCCGTTTACAACTCCTGTAACGCCGAATTAGAGCGCAGCTCTTGAGGAGGAAGAGGAGGAAGGGTACTGAGGGTGGGTATACCCCTCCTCTACTCTCCTCATTCTTCAATCTCCCCGGGGGGGGGGGGGGTCATGTGAAACTGGGGGGAGGGGGTCACGTGACCTGGCGGGGCACGTGACCCCGGGAGAGGCTGCGCGGTGCATTATGGGACATTTCCCATAATGCACCGCGCGATTCGCCGACGGCGACGCTGTTCAAGCCGGAAACGGGCAACTAAGAGCTGCGCTCTAAAAAAACAAGCACACATAATGAATACAGGTTGTTAGAACATCGCTGCCTAACATATACACTTGCATTATAGCCACAGTTAAAATTTAAAGATTTTACTGCAATGTAAATATCAACAATCTCAAGCTTTCCTTTTTTTTTTTTTTAATACATTCGGCGCGCGCGTCCACCATACCGCTTTGAAGGTGTGCTTTTCGTCTAAGCACGCGGCTGCGCTGCGGCCGGGCGGAGTCGCTAGATCGCGGTGTTAGATCCGCGGGTGTTGCTTCTCCGCGATGCACCGGTGCTTGAGGAGAAGCGCACTAAAGGGGCAAACCCGAAAAATTGGGTTGTGTCTACGGAGCCATAGAGTGCCCGGTCGCAGATTTGGAGCGCGAGGATCTGGTAGCACAGATCATTTCTCGGGGAGCCTGTGGTCAGCGCACAGCTTTTGCAGAAGCGAGGACCCGACGCATGGTTTAGAAACCAGACGAGGAAAGAAGCGGTAGCCCGAGGAAGGCGAGAAGCATGAGCGGACATTCCATCCGGTCGGGACAAGTGTGTTTCGGCGTCTCGCCGCAGCGGGGCGCCCGTTGCGTGTCGCTTGTCTGCCGCTCTACCTATTCACTTTCGGCGGCCGCGTCTCGTGGCGATCTGCCAGGCTTTGTCAGTATAGAGGAGGCTATGGTTGTATGTTTATACAGTCTGCCTCATGGGGCGACGAGTCTCCCAGCAGTAGATGAGAAATATAATCAGTGCTGTACAACCGCTAGCCTGGGGTCTTTAACGTGTACCACGCAGTAGTGATACACGACCGCGCGCCGGTGCGATGCTCATCCACATCGAAACGGGCAGAGCAGGGTAGTTTGACTCAGGATCCCTGGGTTCTGCAGCGCAGTTCTCGCTCCACGCGCTCCGAGCTGGTGTGCGCTAGTCCACTCGGCAACCGATCCCCTGTCATACTTAGTGGAACCAGTAATTTCTGGGAACTAATTTCAGCATCCTGTTTCACGCACTTTTTTTTAATGCGAATAGCATTCTTTGGATACTTCACGCACTTTTCGTCTATCTATGTATCTATCTGGCTATCTAACCTCTTACGCCGCGGGTCGATAAATAAATAAAAAGACCGGCGCCGGCTGGGATTCGAGACCGTTGACCCTTTGATCAGCAGGCAGACGCGCTAACCACAGAGCTATGAAGGCAGTTTTTTTTATATATCTTTAATGCATGGAAAAACACAATCAAAACAAATCAATACATAATCACTTCATAGTTAATACTTCATGTCGACTCGATTGGCACGCAATGCCCGGATTCTCACTCCTTGTTGCACGACATATTCAAGCTACTTACATGTACGTATGTAAGGTATGCGAGTCGCGAAGTAACAAACTACACAGACGGGCATAGAAATACAAAACAAACTTCGCCTTCAAATTAGAGTTACTAACATGGTCGGAAATTTATAATACCGCTCACTCGAAAACGATAAACTGACGTGTTAACGTATGTTTAAAAGTGTGAGTGAGACCTAGGCATGCGTCAAAGAGACTGAACCATTCTGGTACCGATGAGCGTGCCTCGTATACGCTCCTTACTTTGGCAACTTCTTCAATAAAGATAGATCTTGTCGTACGTGGTGGTTCAGCATTTCTGTCTATCATGCGGCACTTCCACACGGCTATGCAGGCCTAGTAGCATGAATAAATCGTATGGCACAAGTTCGTGTGTTTCGACAGGGAAGAAATCGTATACTATGTTCCGTAAAATCAATATCCTTTTTCAGCGTTCGTTGAAGAACATCCCAAAAAAGATTGCGTCATTGCAGTAAATGAAACAATGTTCGATGGTCTCAGGCTTGTTACATAGTCGACAGTTGATGGACCATGGAACAAAAAATCCCTTTCCCTGAAGCCACCACTTGACAGGTAGCGTTGAAATATGCAATTTAAAGAAAAATGTCTTTGCGCTGGGAGATACACACATCTTTTTAACGCGTTTCAAAGCATCCTGTCCTGGACTGTCACTAAACATTGACCTATAAATTGGAAGAGGAAAACAATTCTTCAACCAACGCATGGGACAAACATTTTCTTGAAACACTAAATAAATATTCCAACGAAAACCGAGCTTTCAGAAAGAACAATGCGTCGACAACATCTTTCCAAAAACCCATAAGTCTGTACTGGTTTACGTTCGTAGTTGTAACTATAATAAGATGGTAAATGTGATGCCAGCTTCGTTTGGACAAGTGAGAGTAGGAACAGGTGTGTCATACTCCTAAAGAAAAACAGCCTGGAGACCAGTTGGCGAACAAACAGATGAGCAAGGCCCAATCCTCCAGACTCCAGAGGTAGGAATAAGTTATCCCGCCTCATCCGTTCCCAAGAGGAACTCCAAATGAAGGTGGAAAAAAAACGATGGAATGCTTGGATTCGTGGGCGGGCACAGTGTAGTACTTGCAGGACGTACATAAGTTTTGATGCGAGAAAAAATATTGCAAACTGCGGCCTTGGAGAAGACGGAAAGATCTCGTACTCGCCAGGCGTCAATTTTTCGTTTGATAGTTGTTGCAACTGACATCCAGTATGGCCCACTATTCCTAGATTTCGATCGAGTGGTACGCCAAGATATTTGATTTCTGGCTGATTCCATTGGATTCCTGCAAATTTGGATGGCGTTGTTCCCCACATTCCCAGCCAAAATCCATTCGACTTGTCGTTATTAACAGAATGCGCCTGTCAACGCACAAAAATTATGCGTTACCGGAGTGCTTCTTCTACACTTTCCTTGTCAGAGCAAAAAAATGCGACGTCATCGGCATAAGCCAACAACTTCACCTCAGTGGAATTGATGGTGTACCCTCGAACATTAAGGTTTCTAATTATACTAAGGCACAATGGTTCGAGATATAAAGCAAACAAGAAGAGGAGATAGAGGACATCCTTGCACTCACTGAAGATTTAACAGTGATTGGGGCTGAAAAGTGTTATTAACAATGATTTTGGTAGAGCAATTTCTGTAGCATAACTGAACGCCTGAAAGGACAGTGTCTCCAATATTGACATGGGAAAGAATTTGGAACAAAAAAGAGTG